>JAWQUT010000434.1:550797-626103 GCA_033807755.1 Ellobium chinense | reverse complement strand
CCCCCTGTTCTCAAAACCGGCAAGGTTTGACGATGGCAATACTCATATAGGTCCACCCATTTGCAAAAAGGTGGGCTCGGCTTCATGGTGTAGACTGGGCCTGAAAATTACGTTTTCAATAAAATTAGTATCTTCTTGTTTTAGGTCTGGATATTTGGCTAGAGGTGGAAACGGGGGAGGGGGAGGGAGTCGCTGAGCATAGAGCGGTTTGTCCAAAGATGTTAGTTAAGTCTGCTACCCAAGCAACCAAAGGTCATTCTTTTTAAAGCTTGACAGATTGTCACTCCCCTACGGTCTGGATGGGTTTTTCCTGCAAGGTCGTGTTCCCAATGTTTTGTTTATTAGCCTAGGCCTGCTAGGGCTAGCCTAACTGGACCTAAATTCTACAATTTTGGAGCCATTACACTTTGGTGAGTAATAGTATATTTGTGCGATCCTGGCCCTGTAACCAATCTGTACTTTTTTGTGCCTTTTCAGCCAACCTGTTTCTAACTACTCAATCTTTTGTTGTAGTTTTTCAGGAATTGTGATGATGCCTACGGATTTTTAAAGTCCATACTCTGTGTTACAGTATCATACTGTGAACATCAAATGTGACTCTACGAACGGATATTATAGCACTATCGACTAATACCGCATACGTGACTATAAGTGACAATCATGTTCAACTATGATTACCCTGTTGAGAAAGTCAGCCTTCGCCCCTGTGTGGAGATATGGTTTGATTCTTCTGAGACTATCTCCACCAATCTCAACAATAAAAGGATCCAGATTAGGGTCGTTTCTAGCAAATTCCAGTTGAACAAATGAAGAAACATTTTGGTTCAAAAGTATCTGAGCCATTTTGGTTCAAAAGTATCTGAGCTGTTATTTATTTTTAAACGGAGAAGTTCACAACAGATCAACAGAACTGAATGGGAAATTCAGCCGCACTTAAAAAATCTTTGTGATTAAATATTTTCCTGATGGCCCAATTTCGGTTTAACCGATCTCCACAACGGGACACATAAGCAAAATAAATGCATAAGAATAAAGTGTTCAAACAGTGGACATTTCTGTGTCACTGGTTTACAGTGTTTTGGTGGAAATTTCAGAATGCCACAATGTACTGGTGGTTGTTACAGAGGTAGTGGTGTGACACTTAGATGCAGGAAATCTTCTTTTCTAGAACATCTTGACAAGGGGATATTCTCTGGAAGTGGCATCTCAGTAGTAAAAAAAAATAACAGAAAGTGTCCAGATTCGGAATGCCAACAAAATACTCAAGAAGAACACAGAGATGATAAAATTTAAAACATTCAAGAAGAACACAGATGATAAAATTTATAACTCAAATGCTCAAATGAAAAAAAAAAATTTATTACTCACTCCATCACACCAACCAAGTGACCAACAAAAACGAATTAAAGGAGAGCTAAAAACAGAAGGATGTGCAAAAAAATATTTGCAAACATTCTCATACTTTGTACTCAAATCAATGGCAAGACTATACAACAATTTGAAGACAATAAGTTTTACATTATTGATTTACTGAAATGGTCATTAACCCTATGAGCTCTCCCCCTTCCAAGTTAAGTGGCCCATGTGCCTGAGCTCCTGAGCTGGATTATCAGGAATCCAGCAAAGTGTCCTTCTGAAAACTTCCAGTTTACCAGGAATCCAGCCTCATAGGGTTAAAGCATGGTATCAGTGAATTATATGACAACACCCCGGTTCACTGGGAGGAAAGGCTGGATGTGCTGACTTCGTCCTGGGAACACAACTGATTCCACAGGCTCTCAGATAACACAGTAAGTGAAACTTTCACTTCAAATTTGTCTGTCAAATGCTGATAAGCTTGACAAGGAAAAAAAAAATGTTGCCATTTAAAAATTATTTCAATCATGTTGTTCCAGTGAAGATCTGGGGGTGTGGGTGGGATGAGGGAGAAGAGGAGGAGGAAATAAGGGAAGATGGGCAATATTCATACACAGATTAGCATAGATCCTACATCTGTCTTGAATATGGACATGTTAGTGTTAAAATAACTGCCTGCAGGTTATGACAGCATCCAATTCTAATAAACTTCAAGAAAGAACAAATTTCCTAGAGGACGCTTGTTTTTTCAAAAAAAACCTCTCCCTCCCCCCACGGCCTGTCTAAAACAGTAACACAAAAGCTAAGAGTGGTTCTTGATTAGTGAAGTTACAGGTATACATCTTCTGCATATCCTTTTCCTTCATATGAAGTGAAATCTCAATATCAATGAATGGTTATGAACCAACAAAACACTTCTGCTGAATATTTGCAATATGTCATGTACAGTACCAATACCGAGACAATGAGATGAAAACACTGTGTACAATCATTCTATTTCTACCCAAACTGTATTTCTAGAAAACTGTTTCTAGTAGAAACAAATTAGAAAAGAAAATATTTTTCACCAACACACACACACACCAATGACTTCCAACATTTCAGAGTAATATGACCTTATCCTTGCTGCTCTCTAGCGGAAAAAGAATTTTTTTAAAAAAAAAATGTCAGAATTCGTAGAGGTTAGGATATTCAAAATAAATTGTGTAGTAAATGCTTAAAAACACTATTTTGTAAACCCCGTAAACAAGCTATCAATGCCATAAATACCATGAACTTAAATGTGAATAACCTTTGTTCTGTGATGGACAATTCATGCAATATGTTTGTATATATTTATAGAATTTACATCAACATTTAACTTTATTTTAGTACTACCTGGGACATCTAGCTTGGCGGAGGGGGAGGTGGGGGCCCCGCCATCATCATTGGGTTTATACTACCCATTCTCTGATTGTTAAAGCCCATGGGGGGAGGAGGTGGTGGGGCAAATGTATTGAACTGTGGTGCTGCTGTTGACTGGGGAGGCGGGGGTGGAACAGCAGTGGTCATGAGAGATGGAGGCTGAACTGGACCTGGGGGAGGAGGCGCTGACATTGACATGACTGTTGGGGGAGGGGGAGGCTGTTGCTGCTGCCATGGCGTGAGAGACGCGGGTGGAGGTGGAGGTGCCATCTGGGGTGGTTGTTGCTGCCAAGGAGCCGTGGTTGTTGACGAGGGCTGCTGTGGCGGTGGTGGTGGCTGCTGTGTCTGGAGACCCAAGTTACCTACAGAGAAATAACAAAAGCTATTGCTTCCTGTGCCCAGCTATAATGGAAGACTTGTAAATGGATTAGTAATTACTAAACTTACACTGTGTTTAGTGGGAAAAAGACAATACACACATGAACACACAAGCCTTTCTACAGACCACACAGGAAACATTTCTCTTCGCAAAAAAGTAAGAAGGAACAGGATTATCTTTGTCTGTGATAATAAAGTTGCTTTCAATTTGATGAAAGGGAATTACTTTTAAGATTATTCATATTATGAAAGAAGATTTTGCTTAACAGGTGGCCTGGAGAGAAATGCTGACATAACTGGGGAAAAACAGAGTTGATTAAAGTAAAAAATTTTCATGTCAACAACACCACTTGAAGGAGCATGCAATACTAATAACTTAGCTAGCTCAATCACATATAACTCAATAAACTAAACACAAAAAGTATTCAACATTTAACACTGGTGTCAGCAGTGGTACTGTACATTGACAACAATGGAAAAAGATAAAGGAAGCCAAACATCCTTGGGGCAAACAAAAGTATCTCTTTTACAACAAACTCATGTAGAAGATATTTTATTTTTATCACTTTGCAAACTACTTATACCGCAGGTGCTACTGATATTCAGCAAAATATGAACAACATGACAGAACGAATTTTTTAAAAAAGCAAGGAAAGCTAAACTACATAAGCATGTAAAACTACTGAAAGTTAAGACTTCTTATTACAGTGGAAGTCATTAAACAGAAATTACACGGCGCAGAAGAAACTTCTTATTAGCAGTGTTTTAGGAGCCCCTGTTTCAATAACAACAGCACCACTGAAGAAGCAAAAGTGCCACTGAAATGGCTTAAATGATGAATACACTGTGATATCAGCAACTTCTAATTACAAAGGCATTAATATCCTTTTTCTTCCTAATGGCCCTGGTCTGCAAAGGAGATGGGAAGAGGTACACAACTATCATTGCTTCACACACAAAAAGAAAAAACAAAACGCACTTCTCAAATGAAACACTGACGTCATTGTTTTGTCTAAAATGGGGATTCATCCCTCGGTGGCAAATAGTGGATAATTCCGTGAAGAGATATTTTGATTAAGTGTTTTACAGCTAGTCTGTATAAAGTTTAAGTGGCCTTTTGACTACATCAAATTACTTAATTGACATATAGCTTTACATGTGTGTATTTTTCATCAGATGGTAGAAAAAATTTTGACCTAGCGAGTTACCTCTCTATAATGGAGAGGAACTGCAGAAAATTGCAATTAAAGAACAAAAGAACAATCAGACTCATCCAAAATTACCAACCATTCCCCATGAGATGTTATTTTGCTTTTGATATCTACAACAATCAAAAATTAATACCAGATGGCTCCAGTCATCTTTAGAGCTTGATGAATATCTCAAATCCTATTCTGACAATATAACTATAAGCCTAATTTTGACTAGCTGCATGACAAGTGATCTTGGAGCCTATTCTTTAGTAATTCAAAGTGACTATACATTGAATACATAAGAATGTCAACAAGATTTCAATGGCCAACTTTTTGAATGAAACAGTTATTTAAAGGAAGACTGCACCGTCCTACAGACCATATTAAATCATGCAATCAATAAAGCAGTCTTTCAAGTGTCTGTCATAATGATATAACGCCTCTGCTGGCCCCAGACAACCAACAGCGTTACATTATCCAAAATCTGAATTGTTACAACCACTGCGCGTGTGGCGACTATAAGCTCACATCAAATACATTCTTGCCACATGACCAAGCTGTCTAGCCAGTGCTCTGCAGACGGGTAACAGCATGTTGGTATGAATGTTTTAATTCCTCTGTAAACAGTAGATATGCCAAACAAAATCATGCTGAGGCAATAAAAATGCAGAATACTTTTTCTGGCTTACACTATCAAACTTTACATTTGAATTTGGAATACCAGAACCTTAACTGAATAATACATTGTCAGGTAGAGGTGTCTGCAGCTGCTGGAACGTAAGTGACGTCAACGTTTTTGCCACAGGCTGCTGCTGATCGGGGAAGGGGAATAATTCTGGACGCAAGGGCCAAACCTGGTAACTCTAGCTCTCCTTATTGCATCATATTACATACTGGCACAGTAACAGAACGATGCTCTTTCTTCGCAAAACTGACCCGGTGGGCACCATAGATAGTTTTTAAGAGAGAAAAAGTACTGAAAAACGGAAAATTATTTTTGATGTGCGTGTCCTACTTTAATCTGTTTCAGCTTATCAGACTTTCACTGTAATACACTCACAAGATAAGCATAGCCAAGTGATGATATACAGTGTCAACGTATCAGTACCAACCCTCAACTATAACGTTCTTCTCCCCTTTCTCCCATCTCACTTGCAACAATCTGACTAGAGCAAATGTGATGAGTCCATAATATATTCAGACCAACCAATTGCATAACTTCACTGGTGCTGACCTCAAAACATCTGAGACTCTTAATTTCATAAGATTTTTTTCAAATTTTTACAAAACACACACTTCTTTGACTATCTCAACTAATATATTTAGCTAAAGATGAGGCCTCATAGCAAAATAATATCAACAATAGATCACTGATCACATCTTCTCTCTCCACATAACTGAACTTCATATAAAAGTTCTTTTAAAAAAATGTTGCAGAATTTCCCAGGGACATAAAATGTTACAAGTAGGAACACTTGTAAAAATTTATTTACATCAGCTTCACTGACAGTTACTGCACAACAACAAATTTATATTAATACTGAAAGAAAGGAAAAAAAAAATGCTCCTGAAGGTAAAGTAAGAAATCACATAAACATGAATGACAAACATGTAACTGACTAATTGCCAAAAGATTGGACTAAGGGGGTTATGTTTTGTCCCTTCTTGAGCAATAATTAATAAGGTTATTAAGAATCTGAAGAGGTTATCTGGTTCTGTAATTTTTATAAGTACTGATGAGCAATTATATAATATGAAAATATGTGTCCATGTGACAAACTAAAAATGTTCAGTCTGTAGGCACCAACTTTCAATTACTTTAGGCAGAAATTACGCCCACATCATGCAGTTGGTGGTTTCATGTTCAATTCACGCATGACACTCTGCAGATTAGTGTGCTAGAGATTATTGTAATATGTACTGTAATGATGAGTTTTCTTGAGAAGCTGTTGCATGAACTTTCAATTCAATGTAAAGCTTAAAACCCTGTGTTCTTCTAAGGTCCTGTATGAATGGCCAAGATGCAGGGTTTGGTGGAACTCCGTTCATATGAACTAAGTTCCGGAACTTAGTTCCAGTTTCGTGAACGGAGCGAACGGAGTTTCGTTGTTTCATTATGAACGCAATCGTGAACGGAGTTCGTGATTTTTCGGGAACGGATCGGAACTAAGTTCATTTTCAAGTCCGTTCAAATTCCGTTCACACATCAGGACCAGGGGTTTTTTTTTCATTTTTTCCGCAGTTACTGCACTCGCTGCACTAGGATCACCAGCTTCGTTCGACCTCATAACGGTCATTTTTCCAATCGGCAAGATCAGTTTGTCACTCCTGCCCTTTTATGGCGTCAGGTAAATAAGACCGTCGAGGCGAAGCTGCTGTTGCCGTCCGCATATACACAACAAGGACTGGCTTATCACTTTAAATCGCAAGTGAAGCGTGTCTCCTTACTGATAAAGACGTGATGACACCTGGTATCTAGGACTGCGTCAGGAGGCTTGTTCGCCTCAAGTCCGTCTCTCGCGAAACAACGCTACGCCCATCGAGAGGACTGTATCGTGACCGTTAGTGGTGCCTGACAGTTGAACACCAACTTGAAAGCCATAAATAATTATGGAAAGCGAAATAAAGGCTCATTGGGTAACGTAGATGGGCAGGTGAAAAGGGCGGAGGATTTGAGAACTAGGGGCGGGATATAGTACACACGAAGACAGCGGAGGGCGGCAGTGGGTTAGGAAGACGGCCCACTGGTTTTCACACACATGCCGTCGGCAATTGTAATTGCAGCGTTGCTTGTCAAGGATCCTTTAAAAAATACCTGTTTAGAACCAACCAGAACCACGCAACAGATTACATCGACTTTAAGAACAAGAAATGCCAGGATTTTACTGTAATAGCGACTTTTGTCCAAAATTGTGACTCATGCCTTTATGATCTCGAATATATCACAATCTCTCTTTTTTTGGGGGGGGGGGGGGGTTCGTGCAATCGTAAATAAATCCTCAAATTTATAAGAAATTGTAAGTATGTATGGTATGTGCACATGTAATTTCTCCAGATTCTCTCACTTGCAGTGAATTCTGGAAGGAGGAGAGGCTCAAATTTTTTTCTGTTTTTGTGGCACACACTGCACTTAGTCAGAGTTATTAAATGAATCTGGATGTTTTGTTTTGGTTTTTTTTTGTCCTTTAAGGAAGGGATGAATGGTATGTTCTTCATCACCAAGTAACAGTTACATCTTGCGCCTCCAAAACTGAACTTCTCCATGGAAAATACTCACACACAGAGTAACATTCATTAAACATCAAAATCCTCGTTTCCCTTTGTGAAATCAGCAGTCGGAAACACGTGCTATTGTCGGCGGGAAAAGTAAACGGAACGGAACGGAGATCGGAACTAAGTTCCTCAGACGTGGAACGTGTGAACGGAACGGAATTTGAAAGTCTTGGCTGAACGGGGAACGGAACGCAGTTCCCTATTTTGGCACTGAACGGAGAACGGAACGCAGTTCCCGATTTTCCGTGAACGTGCCCAACCCTGCCAAGATGTGCTTTTAATCATGCAGCCTATTGTAACAGAGAATTTCACAAAGGCTTGTTTGACTTCTACTGTATTTTAAAGCTGTAATACTTAAAAAAGTATCATGGGGCATGAACAGTCATTTTACAGAGAAGAGCGAAAAAAAAAAGAAAGCCATACTTTCTTGCAGGTTAAAACTTTTGCTTTGAAGTAATACAAATGATACAATACTTCACAGTAACACTTCTTCGCCGCAATTATAAAATAAACCTGGACTATTATTCTCAACTCTACGTTGCATTTTATTTTTGACTTTCTAGAATAATTTTTTAAGTCATACATTCACTGTTGTTATAATACTAAGATGACTGAAGTTACAAGAACACCGAATAAACATGTTATCTTTTTGGGCCATTGGAACCATCCAAAAATATGTCTCTATAAGAGTGTGTGATGCCAGGTAAAATTCCTAAAATTTCAGATAAAAGAAAATGGGTGCCTCAATGTACTTCAGTGCTAATGGATAAAATTTCATGTTTTAATAGTTGTCAATTTTTTTCTCTTTTTTTGTGTCCTCTTTTTATTACTCTTTTGTAAGTGGCTGTATACTGAACATGACGTTCAAATTCAAACCAATAAAATGATCCTCAAGACGGCAATATCCATTATAAATTTTGTAGCTCAGATAGCATTCAAAATTCTTGGCAATTAATCAAAAATCTGTTGGCATACCTATTAATCAAACATAAAGGAAGACGAGCAAGTTCAGGATTTGTAAGTTCTGCTTTCACAACCGTTCATTTTGAATTTCTAGTCCAGGCTCCAATTTAGAAGTCAGTTCACACAAGAAATTCCAAGATATTTCACTTTTTTCAGGAAAACAAACACATGCATTGGGTAAGACTTTCATGAAAATATCTGTGCACTGTGTACACAAAAATATGATTTATTCAGCAGCAGTGATTTTCAGATTCTTTTCTTTTAGAAGAAAGCCCAGAAATTCCTAAAAATCCAAAACGAGTGAACAAAAGCTAGAAAACATCCACAAATCATGCATTTAAATACTGTTTCCAAGTCTACATTTATACAAAGACAAAGTCTCTTACACGAAGGCAACTGGCTTTATATCATACACCAAAAAATAAAATAGCTTTATGCCGGTACTCAAAACATATCCTCACTATCACCCGAAATTCATATAGCCTTAGACAGTATTGTCTTGCATACTGTTGAGTGTGGATGATATTGTGCTATAAATTTATTAATAGTCTAGAGTACATGAGCTTCTACACAAGTGAATGATGTTCACACAATATTGAGAGCAAGACATGCATGCATGACTGCTACACAGACTATCCCACTTGAACATGTAACTACAGGCACTATTTGTCACAATTCATGTTTCTAAGCAAAATGACTTATCATTTATTATTTTAAGCTGAACTGATCCTACATAAATATATGCTGATCTCTGAGTATGACTTGACACTCAAGATGAATGGTAAACACTTTTTTGAATATTATAAAATGTTTGGATGAATAACTGCATGTGGCTGCTATTTCATTGACAGCTGAAACATCCATAATGAAGAGATTAAAGGTTACCCTTTTTTTTAAAAAGAACACTTTGTATATTATTATGGAAAAAAAAGGTGCTTTACTTCCCACATATGGTAAAGTGGTATTTTGTAACTGAATACTTTATCAACTAGTCGCAGACAGTGCACTAGAATCATCTGCACTTACTGGATGCACTACAGGTGTCTTTTTCCATCAGGATCAAACTATCCCTTTTTTGTTTTCTTATTCTAATGGGCTGGGCATCATCGAAGTTCCTGCCAGGACAATTTCCTCCTTGTTTGCAATCTTACGATAAATTTTAACAAGAAAAATATCACTGATTCTGAAAATGAAAATTTTGCTTCTGGAAGAGGCCTTTACATACACATGCAACATCATCATAGAGTTTACAGTGTTAACAAGTATCTGAGCTAATAAACAAAATTGCTAAAATCTTGAATACATCAAGAAGTGGGAATGCATGATTTAGAATTCCATTACCAAATGCAGGACAACAATTTATGAAGACAAAATGCTCTGTTGCTATTGTTAAGTTAAAACACTAATTCCACATGTAAGCATTTCGCATTCTTGGAGCACCTATTTCATGATTCCCTGTCATACCATTCTCAAAATTCCTCAGAGGTGCTTTCTGCAAACTGTTGTTTTGACCCACCACATGTTGAGGATTACCTCCTTGAGAAATCATGTTTGGAGGATTACCACAATAATTCATATTCTGATGATTATTTCCATGGTTCATAAAACTCTGTGGGTTAACTATCTGCCTCATCATATTTTGAGAATTATTTCCCATTCTCATTACATTCTGTAAACTGTTTCCATGGCTGACCAAATTTTGAGTTTTATTTCCTTGAAAGATAAGCTGTGAATTATCTCTCTGATTTTTCATCATTTGTTGAGAATTGAAGATATTATTACTTCCTCTGTCCATAATGGAATTCTTTTGATAAAACATGCCATCGCTGGAACTTGGTAGACCCTTTATGTTCTGAGAAATGCCCTGATTCATCAGATTTTGATTTCTGCTAATACCAATGTTATGGGGTAGGCAGTTTCCTTGAGAGGATATTAAGTTTTGAGGGTTTCCTTTATTCATAACCATATTCAGGCTACTTGGATTTCCCACTGTGCTGCCCTGCCCTTGCATGCCGATCTTCTGCTGCTGTTGCTGCAGAAGTGCCTGGCTCTGAATCAAGAGCAGATTCTGCTGCTGGGAACTGAGAAAGCTGGATGTGGAGATGGAGCCCTCAGATCCTCCACCAGACATAACAGGTGGTGGAGGAGGTGGTGGTGGTGGTGGTGGTGGTGGTGGACTCGGTAAGGGTGTCTTACCTGGTTGAGGCTGTTGCATCCATGGAGGTGATGGCTGTACTTGAGTGTGACTGCTCGTAGGAGGAGGAGGTGGAGGTGCCAACATTGATGGAGGTGGAGGTGGCATGGCTGTGTAAGAATTAAAATAACATTTGTTCATATGTCCATAAACATTCATTACATCCAATCTTTAAAACAAAAAGTCTCTTTGATTTGCACATGTAATGCCTGGCAAAGTGATTTTGCATTGCCTTTACAGCTGTGACAATGCTACCCAATGGTGGAAAGCATTTACAGTCAACTGTCCAGCAGAGGCTCTGTTAAAGTCAGGGTATATTTTGCAATGGCTTCTACTTTCACACAGGATCTAGAGTGCAATCACCTCATATCATGCAGCCCCTACTAACATTCACCCAGAACACATGGAAGTTTCCATAGTTCCAGCTGAGAAGATTTATCATTTCCATTCTGTCTGAGAACATTTGCCCAATTAAGGGGGGGTGCGCCTCCTGGGAGTGAAATCGTGAATGCATGGACTAGGGACTTTTTAAGCTTTAAATTCAGATTCAGCATGGTCAAATTAGAGGAAAAATGTGGATTTTTGTTTTGTTTTGTGTACGGTTGCCATGGCAACGCCGCCATATTGGATTTCGTGTGTTGAAAATGAGCTATTTTCAAAAGCCTAAGGCTCCTAGAGTTTTGAATTTGATCATTTCAAATTTTGTACACTTATAAAATAGCTCTATAAAAATAATAAAATGCATTTGTTTTTTGTTTATTTATCATACGATGTCAGTAAAAAAAATGTTGAAATATGTGTGTTGACGGATGTGTATTTTTCTCAATTTTCCACCAGATAATCGACTTTTTTTCAAAAACGTGAATTAAATCTAGAAAAAAGGATGCATTTTATTGAAACACATTCTATGGGATAGATATATTCCAAATTTGAAGTCAATCGGTTCAGAAATAAAAAAGCCTTAGGGAAAAAAGTGTAGAAAAACAACATTTTGAGAAAAACGCATTTGAAGTTTTGATAGCGCGTTTATACAAGGCTAAGATGACCATCTAGAGGTGCCCATTCAGGGCATAAAACGGATGTTTCTGGCCTCAAAGGTGATTTTTCTCATAGCAGAAGAGGTCAAAGTGTCTAAAAATACCAAAAGCCCAATTTCGATATTTTAACCCCTAGACCCCTTTTCAGAAGGCGCACCCCCCCTTAACAAATGGTTTTCCTTGAACCGTATATGCTTTACTTTTTTGTTGTCTTTGCTATGTGAAATATCAAGCCCAGAGCATGATGGGACACTATCTAGTATTAATGGACATGCTCAGACTAATGGCTGTATATTCTGTCTTTAGCATTAGATTCATCTTCTGATTTTAGCATGAAATTAGATGAACAGTATGGGGTACCTTTTATCTACCATATACTTCAGATCATGCACTATATATTTTAGCTGAACATCTTGTTCTTTGTGTCATAGGCTACGCTTCATTTCTCACCCAAATAGGAGCTTCTGTATTTTTAGTAAAATCTATGATCCCCATACTACATGTACTCTCACTGGGGTCGTAGCTATCAACCCCGAAACCACCACAATCAGGGCTCAGAAAGTCAGGGATCCCCAAAGTCAGAGAAAAAACAGAATAAAGATTAAACAAATGAGGGTTCAAGAGATGAAAGGCCTCTTGGGGAGAGGGGGATGGGAAAAACTACATACACCCCTGACTCCAATTAATTGTACATCCAGTAATGGCAACCTTACGCCCAGTTATATGAGCTGTGCAAACTGTTACATGAACTATACACTCTTATTTTATCTTTTAAAGTGACAAGACAATTTTTTTTCAATAAAATCTTACGTGCCTCATATTGTGTGCATCTACTCCACTGAATTGTATACCCTAGTATGCCAACTAAGCAGCTTGCAATCTATCTGTACATCCTCGTTTATTCAATGTAAGCCTTTTCTTTTAAAAGTATCCCCTCGTTTGTTGTATTTTTTTAAAATAAACCTGGACTGCTCTTTCCTCATTCCTTAAACTGAACATTGTTCACATTAAAAACACCAAAAAAAAATCAGTTTTTGCCACTGTAATCACTTTTAAATTCCTAATAAGAATGCAGAGTAAGCATTGTAAGAGGCTCCTTCGTGCCTACAGGTGTTCCTGGGAATTACCACAAACAAACAAAAAAGTGTGAAGAAGGCACTGCACCTTAGATTAAAGCTTGAATCATTATGTTATATAAGGTTTGAATCATTATATATTATCTAAGGAAAGGCAACTCTACATTATAATATACAATAGACCTTTCTTAATGAGCTACGGTGATCACGTGATTCTCGAGCTATTTTTGGAGAGGAGATATTGGTAACTTCCGGTTTACCTTTGTTTCAATATAGTGGAAGAGAGAAATCTTCATCTGGCGATGAGACAGACATTTTCGGATATGCTTATATAGTGAAATTGCGCAACACAAATTCGGGGAAGAGAAATATTATCAAAGAATTGCTCTATTGCCATGCCCTATGTCCTGAAACACTCATAAATTGATTTTAATAAGTTTAGCTCCACTCAGTAAAAACTATCTGGCAAGAAATTCATTTGCACCATGTGGCGGCAATTCCTATGTTGCCAGTTTGCCCTGTTTCATATCAATTCACCTGAAACAGTTTTCTGGGGTCCCTACTCATATTGGCACTTTACAGACACTTGAAAGCTTCATCGTAAGCAATATTGTGTAACGTAAGGTCATTGCATCGATCAGAGCTAGCCTCGCATCGCGAAGCACAACAGTTTCTAGCCATGTGTACTGGTCACCGGAAGTGAATCCGACGCCGTGCTTGCTCATGAATATTCCATGAGAAAGGTCTATGAAGCACACTTCGTTCATAAATACTGAAACTGAGTACAGTTTTTTTTGTCCTGTTACATGTTCTCTTGGTTTCTACACAGTGAACCTCGAATATAACGAGCTCAGATCCAACGAGACCTTGCATTCAACGAGGGAAATAAAATTCCCATTTTTCTTCTCCTTATTTGTAATAGTAAATGTACCTCTGATCCAATGAATACAAAATACTAGCAACCTCGGCTCTAACGAGGTCATCGACCTGAAGTTAAGCCATCGCACATCCTTTTCACCCGCCCGAAGGTGTACGCCCGAAGGTGTGCATAACAATTGCTAGCAACAGTCTACAAGACTGAGTCAACATGAAAAGTTACTGGTAATAGTTGCATGTGCGAAGGAGCGGAGTAGAGAGGGAGGGAATAGAGGAAAAAGATGGGAAGGGAGTGGAAGAGTAATTAAAGCCTTTGAAGTCTGAAACGCAAAGGCGAGAGCAAGGGAAGGGAATGGACAATGGAATGATGGAATAATATGCTCGGCTGATGATTGATTGGTCCTTTAGTTTGGACCAATCATTGTGCTAGGTGAAATTTTAATCACAGACTCAGAGACAGTGACTGAAACCATTCGTTTCTCAACATTTACACTATTTTGTTCTCTTCCCTCCACCCTCAAAAAAAATCGGTCCATGTATCAGCTCACAATGTCACGCCGATGGTGTCTGGAGTCAAGGGAAGCAACCAGCAATATTTTTGAAGTGGAAAGTTCAGCACTCTTATAGCTAAAGGTTTTCACCAGAGATAGACCAGTTTTCACATGACTTACGGAGACCTCGCATTCAACGCAACTTCAGCTTCAACAAGGACTGAAGGTCGGTCCTGGAGACCTTGTTAAATCCGAAGTTCACTGTAATTATTTTCCGCTTATAATACAAATCATTATGTACACTTGCTTAACCTTTATGATGCAACGATAGAATTTATTCTACCATCCGCTTGCTACGCTTGAATGTGGCAACAGAATATATACGCATCTTCTTGCAGAGCGCTGAGCGCAGTCGTAGAATTTTGCAGCCTAGTGTCACCTGACTGGCTGACAGATAACAGTCATTATCTGCAACAATGGCCATGCAGCCAGCGGGAGGCTGGACATAAGAAGCTTCGCGCTTTGAGAACACATAAGTACTGGTTTTACATCCCATTAGCTCTTTAAGATGCTCAAAGCAAATCAGCTAATTGTGAGAAATTTAAATGCTGTACGGGAATGCAAGGAGACCGCCTGTCTGCAAGAGGGTAGGCATCTCTGCTGAAGATAGCAAGGAACCGCACAGGGATGCCAATGCCTGACCCAAAAAAATCCTGAAAATTGCTCGAGCGCGCGGTGTATCCACATTTTCGATGGAAATCAACATTAAAGGCATTAAAGTAAACATTAAAACCAAATAAAGGTTTTAAAAAAGTCAATTTCAGAATTGTGTCCACATAACTTGAGGCCTAAATTTCTTCTGCACAGAAAAAGTATAGAAATTAATATAGCTACACACAGCAAGGAATAGCCATATCAGGGGTGAGTGGGAACTGCAAACTGTCACGTAGGATAAAAATATAATTTTCCCTTTCATAATTGAAGAGCGTTTTTCCAGAACGCACTAAGTCCAATTTACATTTTTTGTCAGTAGAAACAAATTTTAAGTGAAAGACAGATGGAATTAAATATCAAATTCCTCTCTCCACATAAAGTAAGAGTATTTTAAGAGTAACTTTAGAGACATGTTAAATGAGATCTTTGTAAGCTCATACATTAAATAATGTTGTTGACAAATTGTGCGATTCTGCAAAACGCTCCAAGTCCATGGACTTAGCTCCTTCTGAAACATTGACATTACTGAGGTAAATATTTTGTTCACTCATGGCATTGTCTTGTAATAAAATATATTTGAAATTGAATTAATTGATTGATGTGTGCATATGTGTGAGAGAGAGTGTGTGTGTGAATGGGAGAGCGTGAGAGAGAAATAGTGTGTGTATGGATCTACTACATTTAGATTTTTTAAAAGTGTACAATTAACAATTACAAAAAAAAAATTAAAAATTAAAACTTGTGCAGTAATCAACAGGTTCTGTTCAACAAAATGTCAGGTTTTAGATTTACCGGTACTAAAATAAGTGATCTATTAAAAGAGGCCAAGTCCTGTAAAGATGGGCGAACCAGATGCAAGTAGTCGCCCTCTTTATATTCAAAATAAATTTAAATATCTGCTTTCTGAGATAAGCATACCATGTCTGTCAATTATTTTCTTAAATTCAGAGTATTCCAAGCCTCAAAAATTAATTAACATCCTCACAACAAGAAGATTCTATAGTTAAACTCTTGACTCGAAACCAACCTTTAACGTCCGAGGAAGTGACCGATACGGTGCATGCGCGAGGACTAATCGCGTTGTTTTGGAAAGCCAGAGAGATGGGACTTAATCCCTTTAGAAAAAACGGCAATATTTTACCAGCTTGATTAATGTGGTCTAAGCTTGTTTTGAAGCATCAGCAAATCACAGGATGAAAAGAGAGTAGGAAAGCCTTGATGTGAAACACTTAGCTAAATTTTCAACGAAAGTGGACTTAGTGACTTGTGGAAAAACGCTCTTCAATTTCACTTCTGAATACACCACCGTGAAATTTAAACAAACAAGGTGCACGTTATTTTCCTTTAACCATCTCTTTACCCATAACTTACATTTGTCATCTCTTATTTGGTCCTGATAAAATATGCACAAATGAATAGTGCTGTGACACAAAAAAGCTGCTGAAAGCTTGGCTGCATTCTCTTTCTCTTCTTGAAACTCGCCGGAATCCTACTGCTAGTGTTACGATGTGATCATTCCTTGAAGCGTAGAGCTTAGTGCCTTCTTTCCTGGTGTGCCGTAGTTCATTACTGCACAGTGTGCACCACACGTATCCATCTTCTTTCAGCTTACGGATGTAATCAGATTTATAATAATAAATATAATTTATAGAAAACAATGGATTCTGAGTAGGACTATTCATTTTACGTCACTGTCCTTTCTTGATTGATGACCAAGCGCAGTTTACACTTTCCGCGAGTTCTAGTGCTAAATATAGCACCGGTATCCCTCTGACCTCGTTAGAGGCATGTGCGCGCGCATTCCTGAAGTTTGTAAAATATCTAACTTCCGGTTTTCGTGCGATTCGCCCTTCGCGTATTTCATTTTCATAAATGTTAGTCATCCAGATAACGCTGGATTTTTTTTCTCCGTCGCTCAAAACGCCGAAATATCCGGATTTTCTATCCCGCCGCTAAAAACGTCAAAAAATCCGGAAATCCGGATTTATCCGGAAAATTGGCATCCCTGAACCGCAACTGTCTGTATGAATGTGCTGTTCACACTGTGGCCAAGGGCTTTAAAAGCAAATACAACATGGCTAATCCTTCTGATACTGAACCCAGTCTCCAGTTACAGCAGTTACCAGAAGAGTAGATGCATTTGCAATAAGAATGACTATTTACTCTGCAGCTTTTATCTCAAAGTTTGATTCATTTCTAGGACACTGGCAGGACACTATTTATTGCATTCAAATTGGAGCCTGACTTCAATTTGCACAAGTTGCAGAAGAAAATCTTGCTGAAAATGTTAAGGTGTACAAAAAAAAACCAAAACTGAAAGACAAACCTAAAGAGCCAGTGGTAGCAACAATCTGGTTATTCACAGACATCAATGACTGGGGCTGGCTAACTTGTGGTGCTAGTGACTGCTGGGGTTGTTGCCATGGCCTTATAATACCAGGACCTTGCTGCTGTTGCATCTGAGGCATGCTTGCCATGCCTCCCAGCAAGGGCTGCTGCTGTTGCTGTTGTTGTGGTTGTGCTGTTGTTGGTGGAGGCAAAAGTCCTGGAGGAGCCTGCATACCAGGAGGTGGCTGCATGGGTGTAGACATCAAAGGGACTGGGAGGCGTCCTAGAGGATTAATCTGTGGAGCTGTTTGCTGCATGCCAACTGGAGGCCGGTTCAACAGAGGGGTTGAGGTCTGTGGTCCTGCCGGTGGCCTGTTCATCTGCCATGGTGAGTTTATTGCCTGAAGATCAAAATGGCAGCTTAAACCATAAGCAAGGAAATGGGCAAGTTTTGCCTTCTGATTAATGCAGTAAAAACAATGCATACACATTTGACTTCGAAAGATATTTTTTTTTTCATTGGGGAAGTTTATTCCTACCAGGTTATACCCCATTATCATGGGTAAATGAAAATGGCTGTATGACTGCGAGCTTGAATTAAAATGGATTGATCCTATGTGGCAACAGGCCACCAAATAATGTGTAAGAGGGTGTCGGCTGTCATCACACTATTGATTAAAATGCTGTAGAGAAGGCTAATGTGCGGTCATTACCTCTTTTGTATAGCTGCATCAAATTTGCAGTGGGGAAGGAAAGACAGCAGTATTGGGAGCCTTGAAAAAAATTACTAGGGATCACTTTATGAGATCTGGCCTACAAATTTTGTTTCCTCTAATGCAAAAATCTATACCACTCTACATGTTTTCAAATGTCATCCCATACACTTCGACTGATTAGCATAATCCAGGAAAGTAAACAGGTTTTGATTTAAAAAAACTGAGCATTCTGGAATCTATGAATCATGCAAAGCATGACATGGTCCATATATCCATTGCTTGTCTTGTTTTTGTTCACTGTTCACCACAAAGGACAACAAAGCCTATCATCTTTTCAAAAACCCTGAAAGTTGTGCCTTTGAGCCAAGTCCCTTCTGTTAGTGTCACATGAATGTGCTGGTCACAATTTGGCCAAGGGCTTTAATAGCAAATATAGCACGCTTACCTTTCTGATACTTAATCCAGTCTCCATAGTTACAGCGTTACAAGAAGAGTGGATGCGCTTGCAATAAAGTCAAGGCTTCCTAAAAGGTAGCCTCAACCACTGCTCAAACAATAAGTATGGTAAAAATTGCTATCCCAAATACTTGAAGCTAAGCCTATCACAAATTTTAAATTGCTCAAAACACAAACAAATGATTCTGAGGTATGTACATATGGGTACATTTCCAATACTTACAGCTCATTATTGGCCAGTGTTGACTTATTTTTCAACCCATTTAAATAATGACCGTGAAATCTAGTAAGGTCCCTGAGTGATGGTGGGATGGGGGGTAAGAATGTGTTCTGCTCTGTGTTGGGCTAGTGTGTGGCAGGCTCACGATACACAGTTAACTCAGCAGTCACCCACACCCCACCACCTTCTCTTCCTCCACCTTTCAAACCATTCACAACGCAATGTTATGGGGTTTCATTACCCTCAGGAGCAATGTGATTATATGCAGAGGATGGGTTTCATGACTACCGTAATAAAACTTACCCAACAACACATCAGTGTCATTCAGAGTTCACTTTAACCAAAAATCTGGGCGAGACAGTTCATTTCATCCATATAAAATAAAGAAGAAACAGGTCTGAATCTTAGCACAGGTTCACTTTAACTGAAAATTCACATCAAGCAAGGGCACATTTTGCAGACTCCTCTGCAATGCATGTACCTACCATTGGATTGGGTGGAGGGTTTGCCAACAGGGGACGTCCAAAGTTGGGCTGCCCAAGATTTGATGGCTCTGATTTGGGTGGTGGTGGTCCTTCTCCAAGCTCAGCCATCAATGACATATACTGCAGGTTGATAAGTACATATTCAAGTATAGCATACATCTTCAAAAAATGTGTCTTTAATTCATATTTTGTAAGCCCAAAGGCCCTAGCATTTTATTTCACATGACACACCTTCTTATCTTTTTTCTTTCAGAGTGAACATAAGAATTAACACCAAATCTGGAAATGAATTTTGTAAACAATGTGAAGATATAGTTCTAAAGATCCAGGGATTTTTCCTTTCACACCTGACAAATGACATATTATATGCAGGGCTGATCTGGTTGGCTGTTACCACACTTAACCCGTGTTTTGAATTGACTCACCCATTTTTCTTTACTTTTTATACTGGAGAAAGACATCTGAATTAGTCAATTTCAATTTTCAAGAAGCAACTTTACCCGTTTTCCTAATTTTTTAAGAAGAGTATCTTGGCAACTATTCAACGAATGACAAACTTGGTAGGCATATTCCAGCAATCTGGTAAATTAATAATATTTCATGACAATTTCAAAGTAAAGAAAAGCTGAAGAGTTCCAGTAGGCGCATATCTTTCTGTGTGTATCTCCTCTTTGGCTTATATAATCATATTCTCTTTCTTTACATAAAATTCTGCACATAATTTGAATCATGATATGTTTCAAGCAGTCAGGCCCAACATCCTGAGTGCAGATCTGTAAAGCTATTTAGTATAGCTAATAGCAGAAGCAAGAAATTTTATAAATAATAGTCCAATCAAGGAAAAATCACAGGTAACTTCCCGATGGCAAGCAATGCTTGTCTTAGCCTAGTTTAGCTCATACAACCGTTCAATGGAAAGGAGGTGGGGATATCAAAGCATGACGAAAGATAGAAACTACAGTATCCCATATTCACCAAGACACTTCATCTAACTTCGACTGAATGTGAATCAAGACATAAAGAATGGCTATGAGTATCTACAAGTGTCAGTTGAGAGTCACGCTTTCAGTAAAGTACAAACTTCATTGATAACTTTCCTCTCAATAGTAGAATGTTTCTTCTCTGTATTCACTGAGAATAGTAACAACAACAGTAGAGTGATCTGTACTCTAGATGGAGTAAAATATTGAAATGCTGAGCTGAGATCAACAGTTCATTGCTAAATGCTTTACTGGACTTAGCCTGCTATATCTTTAAAAACTTGAAAATGCTAAAATTGGAACAAACCAGGAGTCTAGATCAGTCTGGTTACTCCCAGGCATTGTAACTTGCAGAAACTGAGATGGCATAATTAATTGATCTCTAGTTGTACAAAATCTTTGAAACTTGGAAGTGGCAACATTGACACACCCACAAAACCTTTCATTACACATAAGTTTTCGTAAACTGTTGAAATGCATAACCCTTGAAAAAACTTAAATGGTGACACATCATAGATTATGAAATCTCTAAAACTTGGAAATGGCAACATTCTGATCCATCTGGTCACTCTACTGCTGCTGTTATTATTCACTGAGAATAAAGAGAAGGAACATTCTGCTACTGATAAAATGTTTCAACACAGATTAACCCGATTTTTCATAAAAGGCAGTTTTCATTACATGTTGAAACACATGATCCTCATGTAAATTTAAATCATGGCATACTGTTGTTTGCAAAATCTCTGAAACTTCAACATGACAACTTTCTTGCACATCGTAAAATTCTTTATCACAGTCCAACCAGAGTTTTCGTAAACTTGTTAACATGCGTAATCCTCATAAACTGTTTAAGATCATTACAAAATCTCTGAAACTTGGAAGTGGCAACACTCTGACACACTGATAAAACTGTTTTATCACAGTCCAATCAGCATTTTCATAAACTGTTAAAATCCATACTCCTTGAAAAAAAGTCATGACATACTACAGCTTATGAAATCTCTGAAATTGTAAGTGGCAACATTCTGACCCACAATAAATAGTTAATTGGACTCCAGCCTGAGTATTTGTAAATTGTTGAAATTCATAATCCCAAGAAAAAAAATGGTAAATCAAGAAATACCATAGTTTTTGACATCTCTGATACTAAAGATAAGCCATAATAACTAATTTATTAGTTGCAGCTTTTACGGATTTTGGTCAGCTGGGACTGTGCCTATGAATTTCCCCATCAAAAACCCTACTATTTTCTCTCAGTATAATGAAAACAGACGCACTTATACACTGTTGCTGAGAGCAATGGCAGGATGTCTCGACATGGGTGACTTTGTCAACTTTATCAGGGGGAATTACTCTCACAAACCCCCTACAGAACATATCTGTAAACTTTTTCTCTGAATATGACAAACGAGTGCTAAATAAATTTTGAAAAGTTCTACATTTTAAAACTAAAAAATATGTCAAGTGATTGAACTCGAAAATTCTTTAAAAAATATTACAAGACAGTGTTTCACATTTTAGTTCAAATAACATTCTAAAAAATAGACCCTCATGCTAAAAATAAATAACAACCACTCTTATTACTCTTTATATGTCAAAGTACAAAGTTATATTATCAAAAGCTGCTTGAAGAATGTTAAAACAATACAGGACACACCGAAGCCCTAACTACTAAATGCAGAATTTATGAAACTCCAGTTCATGAAAATTAAATGAGTAAGAGTATATTTCTAATAAAAATATTAAACCATAGAAAACGTTATTGTCATAACCTCATCACTGCACATTTTTCAAAATTGCAGACATACCTCACTGTCCATCTTGGCTCTATCTGCAGGATTCTGCATTTGCTGCATACGGAATGTATCCCCAGGTCTGTGGAGGCAGAGAATAATAAATCAAAACCATTATGAATTTCGGCCCATTTAACTAATCAAGACCATTATGAATTTTGGCCCATTTAACTAAGCAAACCATGTCAAGCAAATTTCCTTATCTGCTTCAATTAGAACACTGCCTCACAAAACCTATATCTGCATTGATGTTTCATATAAACACAGTCTGGATATTTTGTCCTTTAACTTCACAGTTTCCAATTTCCACTATTCATTTCCCTTCTCTCACATCCTGTCTTGAACATAATTATATACTACAGTCGAGTCCATGTATGTCGAAACCTGATACGTCCAATTATTTATTAGTCGAAATAAACAGAAATAATAGTTTTTTTTCCTTCTTTGCGTCTATTAATTATCCTTGCATAAGACGAAGTAATTAATGCCCATTTCTGATTAGTCCAACTGCTCAGCGCTGCCACAGAGGCAAAATCACCTCCTGGTGTCTTCCCCGCATGGTACTAAACAACACCGACGGCTTGAAAAACAAACAAGACGGTGCCGCGGATAGAGAGAGGCAATAAAACTGGACACTGCGAGTGCCAATAAGTAGCACAATAAGTAAGGCGTGTGTATTGCACCACCGCTGATAAGACAGTAGGGGGAAGAGAATGCGGGAGGGCTCGGCTGAAAAATCGATCGATAATTAAACATCTCGGCAGCAGTGTATACATACAATGCACTGTGACGGTAAATAAACAAGAGGCTGCCCTCGTGACCTCCCCAGTGTGCTCGCTCGCTCGCGTACGGTTGACTCATCTTTATCATTTTCAACTTGAATTAAATTGAATTTGTCCTCTAAATAATGGCTTCCTCTAATCCTGTAAAGAGAAACCTCAAGACTCTTTCCATTGAGTCGAATATTAACATGCTCCAGGAAATCGACAGAGGTGCGATGTCAAAGAATGTCATAGCTGAGAAATATGGCGTTCCCGTTAGCATGCTTTCTACGATCTTGACAAACCGGGAACAAGTTGAAAAAGCGGCGGCCTCTTCATCCATTAAGCTACTACTCAGAGCGATTTCTTAGAAAAAGAAATAATCCCAATTAATGATAAAATACTTCCCCAATATGCCATCTTTAGTTACATCCCCTGTTGAATTACCCTCGTGACCTCCCCAGGGTGCTGGCTCGCTCGCATACGGTTGACCCGCCTTGGAAATCGTTAGTCGAATCCTGATTTCTCCAACTCATTGGGGTGGTCCCAGCGAATTGGAGCTAAGCGGACTCGACTGTATTTAAATACAAATACAAAGTGTTTTTCCACGCAATATTAAACATCTTCGGAGTCTTCCAGTGTCCCTTCCTGAATTCTTTTATACTTCATCAGTGGAGATATCCAATAACTAAGATACAGTATTAATAGCATGCATGAATGAAGTTGAGTCAGACCTTACCAAACAAACAAGCACTTAAATTTGTAACCACTATACCTTTTCTGTTTACAATCTTGAGCAATGTGACCAGTACCACCACAAACTGTGCATATTATTGTGTTTGTGACAATAGTCTGGCTTTCTGCTATCTGCCGCAGCTTCCTGAAAATGAGATAAAGATCAATAAGTTTGCAACCTGAGCAAGTTCTGGCATCTAATGAATGAAGTGGACATGTTATTCAACTGAAAAATGAAAAACTTCAAGCCACTGATGCGCGAGGGTCCATATGCCTTTGGCCTAAGCCTAATTATGAAGGCATACAGCAAGGGATTTCAAATTTAGCATATACAAAAATTAAGAGCACAGATAATGCACATACCTAGGGGCCAAACAAAAATGTACTAATTAACAGAAATACTTATATACCTTACACATGCCCTTATGAAGGTAAACAGTGCAAATACAGTAGACCCTCCGAGATAAGACCCTCTCAATTACGACTTCCTCTCGATTACGACCTAAAATCTCATGACGGATTGGGTTTTCTATATGCAAGACCTCCGAATTGCGACTTCCTCCGAAATCCAACATGCGACCCACTCTGGACCTTTGTTCAGTCTTCCCGTCCCTCTGAATTGCGACCCGCCCGCATGGTTTGAACACGTGCAGTCGTGTAGTTTGACGCCGGTCGGTCTGCCTCATGACAACATCAGCCAAGCCACCCAAACCTCGCTGATTTGGCACATGATTGACAGGCTAGGGTGGGTACTGGGTAGGTCTACCTTGGCCTCCGGTATTTGCTTCTTTTTTTTCTCCCCCACGGAGTTTTTCGTATGTGTGTGGTCATTCATTCGTTCGTTCGAACGAACGCTGTCACTGACTTGTTTTACAAACATTAAGGGGTTAACGGGAACAATTAAACTGAAGGCCAAATAAAAGTGACTGTAAATGGCCTCCAATGTGCTGAAATTCAAATGGTTAAAGAGTATCTTCAAATGTCTAGATTTTTAAAAATACTGTACATGCAGTTTGCATTTGTACATACTTGCCTCATGATATGAGCCTGATAATTTGTGATACTTTTTTCAAGAGGAAGCCACAAAAGACAGTGTTTACCTCAGTATACACCTATAAGACATTCTTCTTGCGAATAAAGACCACCTGTGATATAGGGACACCATTCTGAGTTCCCTTGTGTCTCTACATCACAGGTTATACTGTAAATAAATGCAATAATAGCCAAATAAATTTAGTGATCATCCTGCACTAATATCAGTGTGAACCTCTCAGTTAAGACCCCCTCCCAGTTAAGACCTTTTTCATTAACATTTACGAAGGTCTTATCTGGGAGGGTCTACTGTATTTATAACTTGATAAGTGAAAGCTTCATTTGGAAATCTCCTAGGATGTCCTTAAAAGATTTTGCTGCTTAGATTTCTTGGTTGTCAATAAATATAATGATTCAGACTATCTCCGCAAATCAACATAGATCTAGACTACGTGTTCTGCGAAGCAGACGGTAGACCAGCCTAACCCTCACACCGCCCCAGGAAGACGAGCAAGAGCGATGGGCTATTAACCAGTTCTAGTGCTGCCAAAGCTAGGCCTACAAGGCAATTTCCGCAAATGAAAGCGTGCATTGGAAAGCGTAATGCTGAATTTGTGTGCCTCGTGCGGTTTCCATGCTGCAAACGATTTTTCAAAACCAAAATAACTGCTTCCACGACAGTTCGGAACTTACGAAACGCGTTTACTGAGGCTGGAAGTGACCTTTCATTGATTTTAATCTATCTAGCCATACCCCGGCTGTACTGAAACGCCTATGTCTATTATGAATGCTGATCTATCCGCATAGCGGCCGTACTGAATTCCTATAAAAATTCGGATCTCAGGAATTTACTTCTTCCGAGAGTCGTCACGGGTTCTCGGAAGGACATCGGATGGCATTCTCGGAGCTGCCGATATTCTCGAATTTCCGAGAATTCTCGGAAGAGTGGCATCCCTGTTTCTGATTTTCAAGTAGGATCGTTCTGATGTGGCCAGTCAAGCCAAAGAACACAGCGGCCATTTGCTTTTTGGGGCTGCGCTCAGAACGTAATTTCTGAGGTGGTAGTTGTCCTTCAGAGACCCAGCAACTGGATTGCTGTTTCGTTTCTGGGTCATACTTATAGATCCATATTTCGTCACCAGTGATGATGTTGTAGACCTCTTTTGATGTACCTCTGTTGAATTTATGGAGCATTTCTGTGCAGTAATCTGCACGCTGTTTCATTTGATCGACTGTGAGATAATCAGGGACCCGGCGAAGATACTGATGTAAAATTGTAAAGACGCTAGTTGATGAAATGCCCAACATCTCCTCTATCACAACATATGTAATTCTTGGATCAGCTTCAACAAGAGTGCGAACAGCACTAACATTCTCTTCTGTTACTGCTGAAACAGGACAACTGGGATGGTCATCATCTTTCAAGCTCTCTCTTCCAAATTTATATTCTTGATACCACCTACAAACTGTAGTCTTGGAAGGAGCAGATGTGTTGAAAACAGATGTTAATTTGTCATGACACTCAGTTGCAGATAACCCGAACTTGAAATCATAAAAAATCATAGCTCAGAAATCATGCTTTTCGAGATTCATTTTGAATCTTCTGCTAACGCACCTGTAGCTCAGTTTAGATAACTAAATTCGCAATATTTCCGGTTCCAATGGGAGCAGTACTATAAAATTTCCGGATTTTCCTGATAAAAGGTGCAACATTGTGGTGTGAAATTTTCAACACTCTAGCGCAGCGGGAAGTGAACGAGTCCCGATAATTAAAAGGTGACCTTTGTATAAGCAGCTAGTGACTAGCAATTCTTCTCTCTAATTCCTTTCTCCTGCTCTTCCTCCCCTCTCAGAATTTGCTGCTGCCATCTGATGATCTCCGTCTCCTTACCGTATATAATCCGAAGTTTGCAATTGTGAATGATTCAGTACAGACTAAGATTTTCAAGTGTTATTGTGCAATGAAAGAAAAATGGAAAGGCACATTTGAACAAGTCAAGGGTTTACATTAAATATCTAATTATTCCTCCCCATTATCCTCTGTCATTCCTGTCTTAGCAACAGTGCCAATCTTCATACTTAAGGCAATCCCTTGCTGCCCTAAACCAATCTTGTTTTCTCCACAAGCTTACTATACTGATTAAAATTCTTTTGGTTTTCACTTGCTTGCTCACATTCTCATGCTGCCATGTTGCTCTTTTAGACTAAGAATGCGGACCGAATTTCTGATGTCGTGAAGAGTCAGCCTAAACTAAATGCATTTTGCCCTTTGTGCGTTTCTGTGCGTGGAGAAGGAGAAGGGAAATTTATGTTCCAATTTTGTGGACATCATATGTATGTGAATACTCTGTGCATGCAATGAATTTTACACATATGGTATTGTCTTTTTTCTATTGTAACTAAATTTAGTTTACAATTCCTTAGTCTTAATTATCCTGACTTTGTTTAATAACATTTCTTTAAGTTTCTCTGTGTCTTTTAAAATCTTAAAGTTTACTTACTCATAAATCTAAGATGATGAAACAGTGAAAAAACATTAAAAAAAAAAAA
Source organism: Ellobium chinense (assembly GCA_033807755.1). Classification (NCBI taxonomy): domain Eukaryota; kingdom Metazoa; phylum Mollusca; class Gastropoda; order Ellobiida; family Ellobiidae; genus Ellobium; species Ellobium chinense. The sequence goes on along the minus strand of JAWQUT010000434.1, from coordinate 599,092 downwards.
AGAAGACTTGAGAGGACAAAAGGAGAAACCTCCAATTACCCTAAAGAAAACAAAATCAGCCCTTCTCATTGTATTACAGCAGATAAGGGCATGACACATGGGGGGTGGGGTGTCCCCTATTTTGACAATAAACATCATCATATCACTAGCACATTCCCAGGTGGATCATGAGTTTCATAGGTGAGAATTGGCAAAAGTGGAAATGGAGGAATATCACTTGGCGTTCTGAATCTTGTGCAGCATGGATAACTTATTACATAACTTGTATATGACACTTCGAAGCCTTCAGATATATTAGGCATATCATATGTTGGTGTATGTTTTTGCTTTACATTCATAATGCAATTTATGTCAATTGAGGCCGAAAGGCAGTAAGTGAAAGACTATTATATAGTTTACATATTGTACAGAGCTGCCAACCTCCAAAACTGGATTTTCATATTCCAGGCATCAAAAATTCATATTCTGACCCTGATTTTCATACTCACACCGGTGCAGAAAAATAATCTCGCGAAATTTAAATGAATGTCTTCTTATTTGGCTGTTTAGTCATACTTTTAGGCTTGTAGATAGCTACTGTTTCCGTATAACACTAAGAAGCTTTTCTTCAGCTTTAAACTGAGGTAATGGGAGTCACTCACTGTGGTAAAATAATATACTTGACTACCAACAGCTCTTTCCAAATCCTTTTCATATTCCTGAAATCTAAGTGCTATTTTGATTAGGTGAATTTTTCCTTTTAACTAAAAAAAAAATCCCCCTTCCTCCAAAATTAAAAAAAAACAACAACAAAAAACTGATAAGATATGTAAGATACTGGCAATAATAACACAAGAAAGCCCTCATTTTGTAAGACAAAATAAACTTGTTCACCACATAATTGCTGCTAAGCTTGAAATTCCAGACCATCAGAGGACAGACTGTAGCACTTTACTATGCCCACTAGGAAAATTAAATCATTTATATCCTGCTAAAATTTTGCCATATGTCACCAGAGGCATTAATAGCAGTAATTGTATCCAAGTGTAGAATGCTCATATTCATATCTTAAATTGCTCTCAGTCTCAGATTTAAGCATGTCATCTGCTGGTAGAGCAGGAAATAGAAATCTATCTAGAATCTAGACTAGTCTAGAGCTAGCCCTAAACCTTCCAAACTGGGGCTTTGAAAGCCGTCTCTGTCAGGCCTACTAGATCTAGTCTAGTAGTACAGTAAAGGTCATTAACCTTGGCTCTAGAGCCAACACTATTATAGTACAGTAGTACACTATGCTCATCCCAAATGTAGGTCATCTAATGCTCTGAGGGCCTACAGTATACACTAACAGACCAAATGAAACATAGCCTACACAGGTAATGTGTAGGCACTCTGGGTATGGCACAATGCATACGCATGACGGGATTCATCCGGCATCAAAGTAAAGCCTCAAACGCCGCAAGGTTGAACAATATAGCATAAAGCCTCCTGTGGCTGGTAACCATGGCTGGTATCTTTGTAAGAGAATTCTAGTTTCAACTAAACTTCTTCTGGATCTAGCAATTTTGATATGCGGCCGGGATATAGGCCTAACATACACGCCAAACGGTGCCGGCGAAAGCGAAACTAAAAAATGCGCGTCAGCATCGATATTGCTGTGTACTCTACCGCAAAACGGAATGCCAGTTGGCTTGTATACTGCACTGTACTCTACGATTTTCAATCGTTTGTTGTGAGACTCGAGTACTTGTACTCATGACCAAAACAGCCCATTTTCATGATTATCAGTACAAGAAAGCTCTTTAAGCGCCCGACTTCGTTGCGGAAGGCATTCACTGTATTCTTTTTCATACTGACAGTCGATTTTCGTATTTTTAAGAGTACGATTCGTATTTTCGTACTGAGGTCAGATTTTCGTATGAAATACGAAAATTTCGTACTGGTTGGCAGCTCTGTATTGTACCTTCATACCTTGATCTGTATCCTTTTCAATTCATGAAGACAATGGAGATACAACAGCAAGCTCTTGTACTGATTTGAATAGCTTCATTTTTTTTAACTACACGGCACAGGAAAAAAGACACTTGGACTTGAATACTTCCATACTTGTGATGACTAACACGAAATCCTGTCATGCTAATTAAGTTTAGGATACAGGATATGTAACTGAAGAGCTTATCCACATTTTTTTGCTATATGCAAGAGCTTGGGAGACAACAGGGACTTAAAAAATTCCGAAAATACACACAGTTCTTTCCCAATTGGAGTTAAGGTTTGCTGAAGAAGCCAACATGGCTAGTCTACTTCTGAACTCCAATCATATATATATCTTATTCCAGTTTCTTTGAGTAATTGGTCACAGCCAACGTCTTTCGTATTCAAAAGTGAAACTGCGATACGTGCGAGAGGGGTTTCCAGATTTTTTTTTTTTTGAAAGCTGTGCCAAATCCCATGGAGGAACCGAAGCAGGTCTGGAAAGGACCTCCCGGGATACTTATAAGCACCCGGGGTCACGATCTGAAATATAACAATCCTTTTTTTTTTCTACGAACTGTCCATGTATTGGATATATGTGGCTTTTAATTAGGACTAGGACCTTTCTAGATGCATTAGAGCAACATAACAGGCAGATCGTTCTTTGAGTCATGTTCAATGGGCTATGATAGAAGCCTGATTACTTGAAAAAATACCAAAAAGTCTGAGAGAATAGCATGTACTTTTGTATAATAAAATATTCAATTTTTACCTAAAATCTGTTGGCGGCAAAAATTTCACACTGTTTCAAAAGAGCCAAGTCAGGCAACCCCGCATGAGAGAATATGATATTCTTGATCTTCGATTTCATAGGTGAGAACTGGCAAATGAAGGAAAATAACTTGGCGCTCCGAATTTTGTGCGGCGCAAATAATTTATAACGTAACACTTAAGAGCGACGTCGCACTTTGAAGCCTTCAGATATACTAGGCATATCATATGTTGGTTGTTTTTGCTTTATATTGATAATGCAATTTATGTCAATTGAGGCTTTAAGGCAGTAAGGAAAAGACTATTGTATAGTTTACATAATACCTTCATATCTTGATCTGTATCTTTTTCAAATCATGAAGACAAAGGAGATAAAAATATGACAAGCTTTTGTACTGATTTGAATAGCCTCATTTTGTTAACTATGGGGCATAGAAAAAAGACACTTGGACTTGAGTACTTCCATACTTGTGATGACTGACACGACATCCTTTTATGCAAATTAAGTGAAGGATACAGGAGATGTAACTGAAGAGTTTATCCACATTTTTGCTATGCAAGAGCTTGGGAGACAATACAGACTTCAACAATTCCGAAAAGACACACAGTTCTTTCCCAAATGGAGTTAAGGTTTGCTATGCTAGTCTACTTCTGTGCTACGGATTTTGTCTTTGAATCCGTATGGAATTTCCCTCCGGTAGAGAGAGCATTATACGCCATTAAGTGTCTCTAGTTTTCTTACAAACTCTCCAACTTTTTTTCGGCTATCTCTAACGACAGCACCGATGCTTCAGTGTTCCGAACAATCCACTCCCAACTCCAAACAAATATATTTCACTTCAGTTTCTTTGAGTAATTGGTCACAGCCGACAGTGTCGTTCCTGTTCAAAAGCAAAACTGCGAAACGTGCGAGAGGGGTTTCCAGATTTTTTTTTTTTTAAAGCCGTGCCAAATCGCATACAAGAACCTAAGCATGTCTGGAAAGGACCTCCCGATATGGGTATACGCTCCCGGGGTCATGATTTGAAATATATAATAAAACATATTTTACTATGAACTGTCCATGTATTGGATATAACGTGGGTATTAGGATTAGGACCTTTCTAGATGCATTAGAGCATCATAACAGGCAGATGGTTCTTTGAGTTGTGTTCAATGGGCTATGATAGAAGCCCAATCACTTGAAATATCAAAAAGTCTGAGAGAACAGCATGTACTTTGTTTAATAAAGTATTCAATTTTTATCTAAAATCTGCTGGAGCCAAAAATTTCACATTGGTTTCACAGGAGCCAAGTCTGGCAACCCCGCAAGAGAGGATGTGATACTATTGATCTTCGATATAAGTACACATCTGGCGATTGCATTTTATTGCATTTCGATTGGGTAGACTAAGTAGATCTGTAGATTTGCAAACAAATATTCGATACAAAAGTTTGTCAATGATTGTCCAATACTGTCCGGAATCTACGACTAGGCGAACGGTAACTTCCGCCTTTGTTCTTTATTTCATAATTATTTCTCTCTTGGTTTGCGCGCTGGATGGCCGTGGCAAATGGCACAACGGTTTCGTTCGGCGGAATTATTTTTTTGAATGGCGGAAATTCTACCATCTGGCGGAAAATTCTCACCTATGGATTTAAGTAAACATGCAGTGACTATATTTTATCACAATTCGAATCCACGACTAGGCGAACGGTAACTTTTGCCTTCGTTCTATATTTCATAATTATTTCTCCCTTGGTTCACGTGCTGGACGGTGGTGGCAAGTGGCACGATGGTTTTGTTTGGCGGATTTATTTTTTGAACGGCGGAAACGCAAAACCAATCTGGCGGAGATTCTACCATCCAGCGGAAAATTCTCACCTATGGAGTTTACAAATAATAATAGGAGAGGCCATAAATGCTAATGAATATCACCAGCCATGAAGAAATTGCCGGTACTCAGTTTTGACTGTGGCGATGACTGTTACCTGTGATTACTTCTTGGATGGGCTTTGGCACAGGCCTGCTGCTAAGGACCTCATGGAATGATTCTGGAAACTGACATTTCACTCAATTTTGCCTCTTTAACAAGCATATCTCCAGTAGTTTTCACTATTTATCCATAACTCTCTTCAGTTTCACAGCATCTTGTGGTGTAATTTCTTTAGGGGATCATTCAAGTCGTGGAAGATCACAAGTGTTTTCACAGTCATGACTGAGTTGTCGGCACCAGTGTTAGATAATTGTAAATGAAGGGCAGGCATCAAGAAATACTGATTCCCTAATACTGTAGTTATGGAGGGTTCTCCCATAAAAAATTGAATCTGATGACAGAACATGCATCAGACTTTTTAGCACACAGTATGATCTGCGTCCCTCTCCCCATATCGTTTCAGATGTAGCTTAATCCTTTTCCAATGAAGCCAATGACTTCGGACACCATCCCATACAATTAATGAGACTACCAAATAACTGGGAAGCATCAAAAGGATACCTAACCATTATAAACCACTGCCTTACATACTGTTCCTGATCTACCTATAAAAAAATCAAACTGTATCTGTATGATTGTGTTAGCATCTGCACTCCGTAAGGTGTGAGAAACCGGAACAAATCACTTACGCAAGACCATCATTTTCCCTCAAGGTACCATTTAGTAATGCTAATTCCCGAAGCTGCTGTCTCCTCAGATCATTCTGACCCTCAGGGACTTCAATTCCTTGCTTGATGATTTCCTTGATCTAGTAAGCAAGATATTGCAAATGATTAATTTAAAAACGTGCAGTTAGAAACTCATCATGTGTCAGCAAGGTTAATTGGTATAGCCTATATGCCTGTAATTCAAATAAAGCCACATTTGATGAAAAATACTGAACAGACTCTAAAACTATTTTGTTTTAAAACAAGAAGCATCTATACAAACTGTAATGAAATATTTTTCAAATATGAATTTCCACCAAGATTATACTGAAAAACTGTTCTGACACTTATGTTCGACCTTATAGGTTTTAAACTTTTTTAAAAATTTAGTATATGAGGTCCATAAAGCCGAAGTGTGAATATATACAGAAGTATCTCACAGACATGGAAATCTGGTGTCAGACAACTAGCGTTATCATAAATAACATATCACCTTTAACGGAGAAAAATCAACACTTTAGTGCACAATTTAAGATATAAACTCCAATACACATATGTGAGGCGGCCTGAAGAAACCGGTCACATGTCGCTGGGTCATATTTCGAGATACAGGGCAAAATAGGTCAAAATCTGAATTTGGGTCAAAGTTGAGTTATTGACACAGATATCATCTTAAACCATTTCTAAGCATTGTCTGAAAAGGATTTAGCAATTTGAGCATCATAAGTATTTTAAAATATTTATTTTTCAGACCCTATGGCGTTGCGTTTTTCCGAAAAATCACCGAAAGTCAGTCGCTCAGACATGGCACTTTGCAGAAGTTTTTTAGCATACAATTATTGTACTAAACCCTACCTTGCCGTATATGGATGTTTTCGTTATTTTCCGCTCTTTTCCGTCGTACTGAGTGCGCATGAATACAAGACGTCACCTCCGGGTCAAAAGAAGTGCGCATGTTTGTAAACAAAGTACCTTTGACTCGTCTCTGCAGTCCACTGAATATCATCATTTTCTGCGCAGCCTGACTGTTTCTTGTGACTTTAATTGTTGCAGTTTGTGGGAGAACCATTTTTTTCAAATAAAGGCTGAAATTTTCTGGTGTTTTACAAGTTTTAGGAATGTTTTACTAATCTTTTTCGAGACAACCCCTGCTTACTAGCGTAAACCATAATAAGTAGGTCAACTTCAACTAAGTCCAGGGACGACCAAAACCTTCGATCTTCACCTCACGAAACCCCACATGTGCCCCTAATATGCAACTGCTGGTTGTTAGATGGCAAGCCCTGTTACACTCGGTTCAGTGCCCAGGCACTACAAGATGTGTGGTCATACTTTTGACTATATATTTTGTCCATTGTGGAAGAAAACGATGCTATTAAAATGTGAAAACTTTAAACGCGTTTTTCTCAGTTTTAACTTTCGTGAGTTGACTGTCTTCAAACTGATATAACTTCGTCACTAATTAAGGTATCTTAAAAATGTAAACTGTTTTATGTTCAGAAATGGCTGCTGCAACTGAAAATGGTGGTATCTCAAATTTGACAAATTTCACCATGTGCCTGGTTTTCTCAGGCCGCCTCACATATGATGATGAGTTGCGCACTATGTGTCTTGCACAACAACATCTCGGTGCCATTGATCTCCTTAAACCTGACCTGATCAACTAAACATTCAAGGTAACTGACAACTTACAAGACATGCCTCATTCATATCTGGATGGTGAAGAATATCACAACATTATATCAGGCACAATGCTGCAAGACCCTTACCTTCTCCACTGCCTTTTTCACATTTTCTGGGTTGTTTGCTGTGACATAGGCATGCAAAGGCTCGTCTTCTCCTGGCAATGGTTGCCCATCTTTGCGTCCAATCTTCCCATCTTTCACAGAACCTTTGCCTCGAATTATGATTTTCGCTCCAGTCTAAGAACACAAAGCAACCAAGTGATCATGACAACATCAAACAATTTGAAAATGTTCAACTATGGGTGTATTCATAAATATAACTTAAATCCTGAAGCTGGTCTCTCAAATAAACATTAAGATTGCTATACAAAAGAATTTCATTAAATGTCATGTATATTTCAGTATTTTTTAATGTCTTAATCCAGCCAGACTGTTCCTGAACATAATTTGTGAGTTTATATTACCCAATGATGAATATATTTTGATTAGGGCACTGGGGGCTAGGTAATTATTTGTTTTCCCTGACAATCACGCAATTCATTGCCTTAATTTTAAAATAAATAAAAATCATAAAATTTTCCCACCAGAACATGTATTTATTGAACATGTGCTGACCACTCTCCCTCCTTACCAAAACTCCAAATTTTGCAGCCACAAAATTGAAAACCTTATAAATGACAAATCAGCATAGACAGCGTCACAGACCAGCCAACTTCAGTTAGATCTACATGCAGATCTACAGTACTGTCACTGCTCATTATCGGGGGATCATGTTATGGTGAACTGCTCAGTCTCCATAATCATAGCCCATTTTTGGGGTTGTTTTTTTTTTTTAATTATCAGCCAGTGGGAGCTAGCCTGCTGTACAGAACTATGAGAAAAAATTAAAAAAGGGCAAGCCCTATGATCTCAAAATTAATGCTAAGCTACTCAGAGCATACAATGGGCATGCTGTGTACTGACAGGGGCAACAGACTATGGGCTCTACTATGTAATGTGCCATGATAAGGTGGGGAGCTGGGTCAAGAAGAAGAGAACAGGCTCTACTAAGTGTTTTAACAAAGCACACTAATACTTTGCTAAAAAGGAGTGTCCTTCCTTTTTCACCTATTGGCAGATGACTTACCCATGTGATTTGGGGGTGGCCAAGAAAGTTAGGCTATAAGCAAAGTTATTGGACTGGCATCATTTCTGAATGCTAATCCCTATTCAGCCACATTGGGAAATGCCTACATGACAGGCAGTGGTCTTGTGCTGTGCACACAATGAAGAGGAGAAAGAGAGAGAAAAAAAACAGCAATGGAAAGCAGGAATGCCACTCATTTTTCATAAAATTCTCTGAAACTTTTGCGGCTTCGGGGGAATTCACGTGAACTTGGGTATCTCTAATCTTAAAGGGACAGGGATAGCTATCTACTTCACAGCCTTAGAAATTCACAGTATTTTTACATAATTTAAATCCCTTAACGTTTCCTTCACCCAAGCACTTCCGAGAAAATGCAGCTTGAAATTCGGGATTTTCACACCGTGCGGGCCGCCATAACTGTTCTTCCGGTCAGCGCAGGAATGAGGTGCGACGTCAAAAAGCGAGAGACAAGCTAGTAGTCGTTATGCAAAGAGACAGAGAGTTATCCACATCATGCACTAACTTTCATTGGCTCTAAATGTTATGCCTTTTTGCATTTATAATCAAGAAAAGTCTTTTGTTAATCTGTGTGAACAATTGCCCGACTTTAATCGTAGTGCTGGAACCTTAGAAAAGGGAAGATAAATAATTGATAAAAGGAACATCTGTCTAACCACTGTTTGAGTCACTTTATTAATGTTTGCACCACCTTTGTACTGTTGTCTGCTTAATGTTTGCACCACCTTTGTACTGTTGTCTGCTTAATGATTTAGTGAGCTCTCATAGGCCTACGATTCTGACAGTATAAAATTATCATTCACTTGAGGAGCAATCTCAGATAATTTAGACACCGCCAGTTATTTCATCTGTGGTTAGGAGCGGCACTAGTTGTGTCACTAGTCATAAAGCAGTCTAAAGGGTTTCGAGAGCAGGTCAAAAAGGGAGCACATCGAGGTGAAAATTATTTTGACCCTCTTAATTTGGTCAGAGATGACCACACGAGCATATTATAGAATAACAGTGACAACTTTTGAAGTTTGAAAGAATAAATCAGTCTTCACTATCAGTGAGGGGAATGAAATAGATCCTAGTATGGGTTGGGTGGGCACAATCCCTGTGATGAAGAGAGGGAGAGAGAGAGAGAGAGGAAAAAAAGAGAGAGAGAGAGAGAGAGAGTGAGAGAGAAGGCAAGGAGCAATAGGATGGTGGAATAAGAATTTAATAGAAAACGGAGTAAGAACCAAAAAAAAACTAGACGCTAACAGAGAGACAGACAGGCAGAGAGAGAGAGCAGCCAAGAAGCTTTTGTCCTCTGAGTCACTGTTCATTACCTGCCTTCTCCCTTTTTTCCTCAGCAACTCAGGCACTCACGTTCTCTTAATTCTTCTTATCCCTCCTCTCCCTCCCTCTTTCTCCCTAAACTCCAAAAACATTGTAATGTCCTTGCTTCACCCCTGTAACTGTGCCCATCTGTCTATCTCCTCTTCCCCCTTCCCCTCCCCATCTCGTCTCACTTGCTATGCTCAACATGGCATATTCATGCTAATTGCTATGGTCCAATTCATTCTTCTCTTTGATTGTGAGGACCGGTTCTTTCTTTCCAAACCATAAAAGATTTCACAAGTATTCTCCAAACTATTCCTGTGGTCATCTCTGGCCAACATAAGGGTATCAAAACTATTTTTGCATCGATATGCCAGCTGTTTGATCTGCTCTTCGAGGCATGTTGACTGATTTATGACTAGTGATGCAACTAGCGCCGCCCCTAAGCACAGAAAACATTGCCTGAGACAATAGTCAACGCAATCAAATCCTATCCTGCCGTGCGACGTCTTGATAGTCTAAATGATAAATAGTGTCAGAATCACAGACCAATGACAGCTCATTACACAATATAGTGAAATAACAGGCGCAGAAAACCATACATAGACTATGCATATTAACACTTATTCTCCCATATTGAAATTCCTCTTATGTCCCCTGATTCCCAAATTCTTTCCCATTAAATGTGAGAAATTATAGTGGGTATACAAAAAACACCTCCAAACAATATCTATTTCATTCACATACCTAAAACTTACACAGCAGTTGTAAAAATGGATGAACTTTAATTAAAACACAGTTTCAAGGACATTTACTCCAATTATGAATGTTTTTTTCGTTTTCTGAAAAAATGTTAAAAATTCCTCTCTCATGAGTCTTAGCCTTTCTTACAGTCCAACTTGCAGTGAAAAGAAATAAAAGTTTATCACATTATTCCTGGTGTGTTTTAACAAAACAGTCTCTGCAAACTGCCTTGCAACAGGCCAAACAGCGATAAGAGTTTGCATGAAATCGAATGCATCTCCACCACCATTTCGTCTTGATTCAGCCATCATGTAACTCAAAGAGCAAAAAAAGCGTAACTCGTTGATAAACTCAATCCAACTGCCCCCACGCGCCGACTAAATACTATTCCGGTATTATTATATATTCGTATTTCCGCCCTTTCGCAATTTAACATTGAAATTACGTGTAAGTAGGCGTTCTTGAAAGTGAACGATAACGAGCAGTATGGGAACATGAAACATGAGCGGAAGCGAGCGGTATGGTAGAATAAGTAAGTGTTAATAAAGCGACTCACTTCGTGTTCAGACAAATGCTCCTTTTATCAAATTTTTATCCTCCCTTTTCTAAGATTACAGCATTACAATCAAAGTCCGGCACTTGTTCACAGTCCCCAACAAAATGCTTATTGATAATATATGGAAAAAGTTAGCACCAAGGAAAGTTATTGCAGGTGGACAATTTTTTTCGCATAACAACTTGACGTCACGCCTCATTCCCGCGTTGACCGGACGACCAGTTATGGTGGCCCGCATGGTGTAAAAACCCCGACTTTCAGACTGCATTTTCTCGGAAGCGCTCAGGCGAAGGAAACGTGTAAGGGGGTAAAAATTTATGAAAACATAGTGGGGATTTTTAAGGCTGTAAAGCAAATAGTTACCCCTGTTCCTTTAAACCTCTATTCTCAAAGAGCAAAATCATGTTTGATCTCTAAATAAATAAAGAAATAGAGCTATCCTTTAAAAAATGAAGACGCATAAATTTACTACATATTTATATGGTACAGAAATCGAAAGCAGACCTGCCAATCCCTAATTATCAAGGATCAGACAGCAGATGAGGCTGTCTGAATAAAACTCATCACAAGTTTGATTCTTCTCATTTGTCATTCAAACATATCCTTCGTCAATGTCAGAAACTGCCTGTAAACACAAAGGATAGGACCAGCGGCTTCAAAATCTTGTTTCTTTAAGTGCTTGCGTTGTGATTTGATGAGAGAAAGCTTCAACTGGAAAGTCCCTAGATACTACTAGAATGTCCCTAGAAGAGTTTGCTGCTTAGATCTCTTGCTATCAATCATGAATCAGACTATCTCCGCAAATTAACGTAGATCTAAGTGTTCTGCGAAGTCAACCAGCCTAACCTACACACTGCCTGAGGAAGATAAACAAAAGCGATGGGTGATTAGCCAGTCCCAGCGCTCCCAAAGCTAGGCCTACAAAGCAAATCTCTGCAGAAGAAAGCATGCATTGGAAGATGCAATGCCCAATTTGTTTTTCTCGTATGGTTTGCATTCTCTAAATGTTTTCAAAACCAAAATATCTACTTCCACGACAATTTGGAACTTACAGTACACGTTTACTAGGGCTGGAAGTGACCTTTTATTAATTCTAATATGTCTGTCCACATGTCATCCATACTGAAACACCTGTATCTACTGTGAATACTGATCTATCTGTACGGAAGCCGTCCCAAAACTTCCAATAAAATTTCAGATCTCTGGAATTTCCTTTTATCACGAGTTGTCATGGGTCTCAGACAGTCCTCGGATGGCATTCTCAGAGGTGCCAATATTCTCAGAAGAGTGGTATCCCTGAGAGAGGAAAGATCTACAGAAGCAGTAATCCCTAATTTCCCCTCCTTCTCCCCCACCCCCCTCCCCCACAACTCATCTAACACTTTTTTGCTTTTACACAGTGTGTAATTGTTTTTGTCATACAATGTAATTCACAGTTTTTAACTTATGTGACTCCCTCAGACTAGAAGTAAGTACTGCCATTTACTATTTCAGGCTTCTGTGAAAAAGATAGATCAGCACTGGCTCAACAGGTCTTCTGTCTTTGGAGATAAACTTATTATCTAGTTGTTGTGCAAGCTCCCGGAGATATTTCAACAAGATGTCTAGCTCTTTCTTGATTCTTCGAAGATTCAAAAGGAAATTGTACCTTTTTGCCAAATTTTAACTCTTGTAGTGCAAGGTGCCTCAGGTCCAGCCTCCCACAGGCTGCAAAAGTTGACACAGCACCCAGCACTCAGGAAGGAGATGAAGATTTATTCTGTTGCTGCATTTAAGCGTGGCGAGCAGACAGCAGAATTAATTCTATTACAGCATCATGAGGGTTAATTAAATTTTAAATCATTTTTTTTATTGGGCTTTACAAATTGCATGAGCATGATATATTGAGTCTGTATGTCACTGAGATGTGGACGCCAGATGCGCATGCGAATTCCTTAACAACCGTGAGCTTGATGCAATGCATAATAGCACATACCTCAGGCAGTGGACATTGGGGATTTCATGCATACTATATTTGTCACTTTTCAACCGCCATTTTGAATAGCTATTTTGACAATTATGCAATCACTCGTGCAGTTCAAGTTGTCTCTTCCTACAGAACACTGATGCATGGGCGCAAACACATGGTCAAATAAAAGGACAGCTATTATTACTACCCTAATGCTACCTTAAACGAAGCATGCTTCGTTATGTTAATGGATGTTCCTCTGATAATCTACTTGTATAAAATGAAATGCACCAAAAAAAAGAACAATGAAGATGAGAAACAAAAAACTTACATCTTTTTCCAACGTCTTTAATGTATTTCCTCTTGGCCCTATAAGCAGTCCAACAAAATTGATATCTGGATGCTCCTCCTGAGGTATCATGACTTTGTCACTCACACGAACAACTGGTGGCCTGCAGATCAGATTCAAATGCAAAGTTAACAGTGCTTAATCTAGAGGAAAGGTGATGAAAATCATGAACATTTAAAGGTGTCACAGATGAAATTTACTTACTCAAGATTATCAAAATATATTTTGCCACATCAGTTACATGATGGTTAAGGATCTGATACCTAAGAATTGCAGTTTTTACAATGTTTCTTCACAGAGAGAAAAGTTAGGACCTTTTAAACTTTCGTGTTGTTTTTGAGATTATTTACCTTATTAAATACAGTGACCCCTCCGAGATAAGATCCTTTCAATTACGACTTCCTCTCGATAACGACTTAAATCTCCATGACGGATTGGTTTTCTATAAGAAAAACCTCCGAATAGCGACTTCCTCCGAAACCCAACATGCGACCCACTCGGATTTGGTAAGAGAAAGCTTCCTTTGGGAAAATCCTAGATACTAGTCTACTAGGATGTCCCTAAAAGATCTTTGTTGCTTAGATCTTTTGCTTTCAGTCATGATTCAGATTATCTCCAAAAATTAACGTAGACCTAGTCAAGGTGTTCCGTGAAGTCGACCAGCCTAACCCACACACTGACTGAAGAAGACGAGCAAGAGCGACGGACGATTAGCCAATCCTAGTACTACGTAAGCTAGACCTACAAGTCAATGTCCACTGAAGAATGCGTGCACTGGACAGCATAACGCTGGACTAGGTTGTCTCGTACGGGTTTCCGTTCTTGGAATGAGTTCTCAAAACCAAAATAACTGCATCTAAGACACTTCGGATTTTGCAAAACACGTTCACTAACGCCGGAAGTGACCTTCTATTAATTCTTAACTATCTATCCATACGACGGCCGTACTGAAACTTCCAATACAATTTCTGATCTCGGAATTTCGTTTTTTCCCCGAGAGTCGTCATGAGTTCTCAGACCAACCTCAAATGGTATTCTCAGAGCCGCCGATATTCTCAGATTTCCGAGAATTCTCAGAAGAATGGCATCCCTGGGATTTGCACTTTCTTCCCCACGGCATCTTTCATACTTGTGTGGTTCGAACGCAGTCATCGAACACGGAACAGGCCATAAGTCTTATCTTAACCTTGATTACACACAATAACACAGATCTGCAATGATGAGTACTCATAAGAGAAAGGAACTCACGTTAGACGAGTGAGACAAGGTCGCAGGAGGAGCAAGGCCAGAGAGACTGCAAAGTGGACTGCAGAGACATTACATGCGGGGAAAACCCAGATTCAGACTATAATCAAGTTAACGTATGGGTATATGCAAGGAGGAAAATAGGTAACTTGGGGTTATTTTACAGTACCGTAAAATTTGCCTTCTGCAGTCCCTCTGACAAGAGACCCCCCATTCTACACACACGTTTTATCACTAAAACTGACCTCCAATCAGCGGCTCCCTCTGATTGCAAAGCCCGAACACCGATCAAAGAGACATTTTTCACCGTGATGAGCGATCACATGTACCCCATCCATTTCCCATTTCGAAAAGCTTGAGTCCAAAAAACCACTGGCTAGACCTACATCATATAACAGAACTTACAACACAGTGACTGTGGTGGTGGGTGGGGAAATGAGGGTGGGAAGAAGACCATGTCCCACATATGCTTACCACAGACATAATACTGGTCCACAGAAGAAGAAAAAGGCCGCACAAACAACATTAATCTAGCTTTAGAAGTGAAGAAAAGAAAGTAAAAAAAAATAAATTCCGTGATTAGGAATAAACTTCAGTAAAGTGAACAGTAGGTCTAACAGCACATCTCTATTGAGTGGGCCAAACGGGACTTTGAAAGGACTGAAATCAAGTCCGAAACCTGTCAAATGACTTGTCAAAAAAAACAAGTTGAGGGGGAAAAAATCCCATAAGTTGCCCACGCAGGTTCTTTATTCAGAAATTGTGCTCTTCTTCTCTCTTGCCTGAACTCACCCTGACAAACCCACACCGCCAGGTGAATAGTACTCACTGTTCACACCTGGCGGCAAAAAAAAAAAAAGGGAAGAGAAGGGAAGGGAGGTAGGGAGGGAGGGAAGAGGTAGCCTATACAGTGTCTCATAATTATTCTCTGAATAGGTTGGAGGGACAACCACTTTTTATTCCTAATGAGTGGATAGGGCTATAATATTGCTGTGTGACTGTCCCTGATCAGGTTCTCGATAAAAGGGTAGACGGGAAAGGACAGGCAAGATATAATTATAACATGATGGAAGTCAGGATTTCTTGTACCCATTGAGGGTTTTTAATCCACACTGATCACATAGAAACTTGCAGACTATCGTGAGGAAGACAGATATGTCCCAGCTGCAAACTTACTACTCTGCTATTTCTATTACCAAGAGCTGTTGTGTTTTACAAACATCTAGGGGTAAAAGGGAATAATTAAACTAAAGGCCAATAAAAGTGACTTTAAGTGGCTTCCAGTGTGCTGTAATTCAAATGGTTAAAGAGTAACTTTAACTGTCTAGTTTTGTTTTTTTAATACTGTACATGCAGTTTGCATGTGTACATATTTGCCTCATGATGTGAGCCTGATAGTTTGTGATACTCTTATAAAAAATAAGCCACACGTACGGGTGAAAATTGGCAAAAGCGGAAATGAAGGAAAATCCTCACTTGGCGCTCCAAATTTTGTGCAGCACGGATAATTTATTACGCAACTCTTAAAAGCGACGTGGCACTTTGAAACCTTCAGATATACTAGGCATATTATAATTATATCATGGTGTATGTTTTTGCTTTACATTCATAATGCAATTTATGTCAATTGAAGCCGAAACGCAGCAAGTGAAAGACTATTGTATAGTTTACATATTGTACTTTCATACCTTGATCTGTATCTCTTTCAATTCATGAAGACAAGGTAGCTACAATGGCAAGCTTTTGTACTGATTTGAATAGCTTCATTTTTTTAACTACAGGGCACAGGAAAAAAGACAATTGGACTTGAACACTTCCATACTTGTGATGACTGACACAAAATCCTTTTATGCCAATTAAGTTAATTGATACAGGAGATGTGACTGAAGAGTTTATCTACATTTTTGCTATGCAAGAGCTTGGGAGACAATAAAGATTCAATAATTCCAAAAATACACACAGTTCTTTCCCAAATGGAGTTATGCAGAGATGCCAACCCAGAAATTTAAAAATGTGTATTCAGGACCTCAAAAATGTGTATTCTAGACCAAAAATGTGTATTTTTATACATTTCTTTAACTTGTCTGCGCATGAAATTGGCAGATTTAGGTCGGCAATCAAGTTGACCAGTTTGATTTCAGCACTGAGGGTTTGCTCTCTGAGAGTTTCTACTTTCTTTGCTGCCTCAGACTTTGCCCCGAAAAAGTCTGTAAGAGGAACAGACTCAGAGGTCTGCAGTTCCAATTCTCGATGTTTTGCACCTCTGTTGTGCCTTTTGATGTCATACTCGCCAGAGCTAGCGATGAAAAAGTCCCTGCTAAATGTTCTCCCTGTTTGTTTAGCACAATATATTTCTATGTCACGCGTATACAGCGGTAGAAAGCTCTGCAGGGTTGGTGCAGACTTCTGCTTTTTCCGCAGTAACCCTNAGGCTTGTATACTGCACTGTACTCTACGATTTTCAATCGTTTGTTGTGAGACTCGAGTACTTGTACTCATGACCAAAACAGCCCATTTTCATGATTTTCAGTACAAGAAAGCTCTTTAAGCGCCCGACTTCGTTGCGGAAGGCATTCACGGTATTCTTTTTCATACTGACAGTCGATTTTCGTATTTTCAAGAGTACGATTCGTATTTTCGTACTGAGGTCAGATTTTCGTATGAAATACGAAAATTTCGTACTGGTTGGCAGCTCTGGTTTCAAAAGAGCACAATTATCAATACTACAGCAAAGAGATTTGTAATCATTAATGCTGTAGCGATGATATAATCAATTTACGCTTACCTCTACTGACATGAGTTTACAGGTTATTTTTCCGGGTAACACCAGATAATCAAAACAATTCAGTGGGTTTCGGGTCATTTGAAAAAGCAGATCAATTAACCGGTTAACCGGATTTTTAGGAATGGGGGCACCCATTTATCCGGTTCATCCAAAACCGAGTAATTGCCCAGGCCTAGTGCACACTACTGGTTTCCGATGAGTGCCTAGATGGCGGGATCGCTGAAGGCCAAAACATGTGCAGGTTACAGGCCTGTAATTGTACTTTCACTATTGGGTCCTCCACTTTCACTATTGGGTCCACTTTCATTATTGGGTCCTACTACTTACGGATTATATTTCATCTCCCCTTTCCCTCTTTTAGCATACCCTGCTTCCAGTAATAAGGGCTCCAGGGGGCAAATTTTAATATCATGGGAAACTCTGTCCGTTTTACTTTATTTTGCCACGCATTATTCCTGGGCTGGAACTGCCAGGCCAAGGGTGTGCACAGGTGGAAGAGTGGGGTTTGGCGTTGACCAGTGAAAAATGTAGGCTCTGTTTACAAATAGCAACCAAGCTCAAAATTTCAATGGGCTAGCTAGGGTTGGGTCAGTCTTAAAATTTGGGCCACATAATGAGCTTCAGCTCAAAATGTTAATACAGCCCATAAAAGACAAGGGTCCAATCCCATTACAGGTCTGTAACCTGCAATGAAGTGATCCTCAATCGAGGGCAGTAATACCATAACGACCTTAGACATTAACAATTATTGTATCGATACGGACCGTTCCTTGGTCATATAATGATCAATAAGTATAAGGGCGGTATTGTCGGTATCTTATTAACAGCATGTAGTATCGCCCGTTACGAAAAAGATAAAAAACACATCCGGCTAAAAATAAAAATTTCGCTCTCGGAACGAGTATGCGAACCAAAATCTGGTTTTTGCGTATTATTCGCAGGTTTTGCCCAATGTTGCGTATCTCTTTTTCCTTCAATGTCCTGAGCAATCCTGAGCAATCCCTCCCAACTTCAAACAAATATATTTCACCCCAGTTTCTTTGAGTCACAGCTGACAATGTCGTTCCTGTTCAAAAGCGAAACTGCGAAACGTGCGAGAGGAGTTTCCAGATTTTTTTAAAGCCGTGCTAAATCGCATGCAAGAACCTAAGCATGTCTGGAAAGGGGTCACGTTTTGAAATTTAACAAAACATTTTTTACTACGAACTGTCCATGTATTGGATATACGTGGGTATTAGGACTAGGACCTTTCTAGATGCATTACAGCAAAGTAGCAGGCAAATCGATCTTTGAGCTATGATAGCAGCCCGATCACTTGAAAAAATACCAAAAAGTCGAGAGAATAGCATGTACAGTGGAACCTGCTTAAGCGGGGCAACCCGTTCAAGCGAGACGATCTGGAGCCAGATCTCCGTAATATACAAGCTGTTTTTGACAGGAATGCTGCAAATTGTCAATGATGTGCTATGTCTCAGTGCTTGTTTATCTTTGCCCATCAGCTGAAAATCTGAGAGCTACAAAGAAGCTTGTACCGACGGTCCCGATTGCCCCACTTACTTTACATGAGAAGTGATTGACACTATGTCCTCATAGCCTCCTGTCAGACAGTTGACCCTTCGGTGCACGCATGGATGAATCAGAACGGACATCCTAGCCGCTGGTCATTTAAGCCGCGCAAGCATCAACGGATCAAGATTGAGTAAGCCCTGCCCTCCTGTCAGCCACACTTTATCCTTTCTTCAGCTTGGACAATGATTGACACTTACGAGCCGTACCTGCGCTATTGCACAACACTCGGCCGGGGTGTCGTTCACATAGGCATGACCATCATTCGTGTTGCGTAAAGGCCTTTTCACACACGTCGCTCGCATTACGCTCTGGCCAGATGTGGAACGAGAAGTGTGACGCTTATCAGTGTTTACTATCATGTAAATTCGATCCCACATCCTTTTAAGGACTATCGTAACAGTCCTATTCAGGACTAAAATAATCAAACAGACAAAAGTTCTTTTGAGAACTACTGTAACACTTAGTAACAGTCCTTTTCAGGACTTCCTTCTTGATCCGGGATTACCTTGACATGGTGAGAAGGCTTAAGTGCTTCTTTGAAAAAAACCAAAAATCCTGTTCCCTGCAAAGAATGACTAATAATAATAATGCTCTGCAAGTCTACTGAAAATGCAGTCAGACTGCAGTAAGTATATTTTAAACAGTACAGATACAATTTACATTGGACTCTATTGTCACATCTCATTAGCAACACGTAATGATTATCCCTAAACTTGAATGAAACACAAAATATCTAAGAAATCACTTTATAATGGATAGTCCGCCTAAGTGGGACGCCCGCTTAAGGGGGACAATTAGTCGAGAATGGAGCCGTCCCGCTTAAGTGGGTTCCACTGTACTTTTTGTATAATAAAGTATTCAATTTTTATCTAAAATCCGTTGGCGCCAAAAATTTCACATTGGTTTCAAAAGAGCCAAGTCTGGCACTGACAACCCCGCATCAGAGGATGCGATATTCTCCATCTTCGATATTAGTACACATGCAGCAATTACATTTTATCGCATTTCGATTGGGTAGACTGAGTAGATCTACAGATCAACTTGCAAACAAGTATTTGATACGAAAAATTGATCAGGCGGAAATTCTACCCTTTGGCGGAAAATTCTCACATATGCACATGAGACATTGTTTACCCCAGTATACATGGAGACCCAACCACACAAACACCTGTAAAACATCCTCCTTGCTATGATGGACCACCTGTGGTGTAGGGACAATTTTCTGAGTTCCCATGTGTCCCTACATCACAGGTTATACTGTATACAAATCACTGAATAAATTTAGTGATCATTCTGCGCTGATATTAGTATGAACCTTTCAGTTAAGACTCCCTCCCAATTAAGACCTTTTCCATGAACATTAACAAAAGTCTTATCTCAAAGGGTCCACTGTACTAGTGCAGGCAGGAGAACAGATGGGAGAGGTCAGTAAGTAAAAGAAACATCATAGTGGAATTAATAAGCCTATTATATGGCTGTTGGCCATAAAATTATGATCACATTGTGTAACACTGTGAACACATTACCCAGTGCGCTCAACAACACACACTGCATCTGCCCAGCCAATCAGAGAACATGGGCATTCGAATTGGCTAGCAAGATGACTGGTGAATCATGCTGCTTTGGTGTTCAAAGGTCACATAATGGAAGTTACTATTGCTCTCTTTTAATGTTTACTTCTACACCATGATCCAGTCACTGCCAAAAAACCTACAGAACCAACTACAAATAACATGTTTTTCATGAATATTTGATTGCATTCTGTGGCTTCTTCACAACATTCTCAATGTTTTATACTAATAACATTTTTTAATTAAGCATCCAAATTTACATAGTATTCAAGGTGTAACGATTTGAAAGTGTGAAATATCCAGCCCAGAAAGAATAGGAAAATTATTTTCACTCAGTCCTTAGTGAGTTTGGCAGGGGACGAGGACTGCTAGAGTAACATTATTAAGTCATTAACCTCACTAGCCTAATGCTGACTGATAAGTAGTATCCTTCTGTTTCAGTATGATTTAACGCCTTTTAAATAACCTAAACAAATCTTACTGGGAAGTTAAAAAGACAAAGAGATTAAGCTTACAAAGAATGTTCAAACAATCAGATTACTTTGTAAATGCAAGAAACCATACTTGTAGTCACTTGGTGGTTTGAATTCTGGATTCAGCTTTAAAGCCTCTTGAATGAGCTTGTGGCGCTCCTCTTCCAGCTTCTTACGTGTCCTGTATTCACGGGTATTCAACCGTTTGCCCTCATTGTTGTAGATTGGCTCAGGGGAAGGTGACCTATGCAGGGGAAAACCATGATTTAAATAGCTAATAATGATTCATGAACAGTGGAGCTTTATTCATATTTTTATTAGTGCAAGAAATTTAAATCTCAAATCTCTAGTTTGCTTAAACAATGTTTTTCATTATGTTTTGTTTAAGATTCCTGAGGAAAAGCTGATTAGTTGTTACACGTGGCCTGAGAAAAGAGGCGCTTGATTATGGTTAATAGTTTTGCTTAGTGAATATAAACCAAAATCTAAACAGAAGTAAGATGAACAAATTATGGAGAAAAAAAAAAAAGCACAAAAGTATGTGTTTGCTGACAACATTTTAACACTGTATTAAACTTTTTCAGAAATCAGCACTGTCCTCCTGCTAAACTATGACCTAACCTGTGCTTAGAAAAGATAATTAGCATAGCAGACAATTAAGCATCATAATTAATATTTGTTTCATTAGTTCCACAGTTTGCAAATCAACCACAATAGCCTTTGTGACTCCTTGAAACCACCTTCTCTGGACATAATGATAAGTCATCAGTGTCAATTTTGTTATCAAGCAATGGGTGACAAGCATGATTACAAATGCACCAAATCAGACACAGTATACTGAACTTCATAAAACATATTAGACTTTTTTATTGTGATAGAAGTGATAAAATATTTTGCTAGAATAAAAACAACATATTCAAACAAACCTTTGGGGTGGGGGTTTGGGGGGGGGGGTTAAAAAAAACCAAACTCATAGGAGTAAAATGGTCATGGCCAAACATCTGAGATTAAACATTTCATCATACACCCAATGGGTCAAACCTCTGTGAAAGGTCATGTGAAATATTCATCGGATCTCATGCACTTCTTTCTGTGAAACCACATCACTCCTGATCACCCCCAGGCCCTCACTGTTACCTGCTGAACTTAGCTCCATGTAATCAATGTCTATATGCTGCAAACTGTTCCTCCAACACCCTTCATTCTTAATATTTGGATTGCTGCTCTTGCAGAAAATTTACAGAAACTGATATGCAAACTGCATATTTCTGGACACCATTGCTATCATTCTCATCTGGATACCATTTCCAAGCTAACATGACTTGAGAGAGTCACTAAAAATCACAACACAAATACTGCTCAAGAAAGTAATACTGACAATATAACACCATAACAAGTTCGTTTTCAATTTTCCAGCACTTAAACATTGTACCTAAATAAAAGTGCACGCTCGCATAGCACACAAAATTACTGAAGAATCTAAGGACAGCCTATAATTTGCAAATTTATTTCGATATCTCACACATTCCATAATATATGTTTTCTACTTCTCACTACAGCTAAAAACTAAATGTAAATTTACCAAAAAAAATCAATTCTCTGTCCTTAGGCAAATTTATAAAATATGATCCCAACCTGTGAAGCTTTCTAGCTACATCTGATAATTATCTGAAATCTGCAACAAATTCTGTTACAGAGTAAGTTATGTCCTTGCTTCAGCCTTGGTGACCTGTCCCTGGCATTTTCAGTGAAAATAACACATTCATATCATTACCTTTTACAACACTGTGAATTAGAAAGGATACCTTTATGCTAAAGAACTACCAAATTCTGGCTCATTTCTACATTAGAAAATTTTCATGAAAGGCTATTGAAGAAGTAGATTATTGAGACCCCCAATTTGTGCAAATTTATGGCATGATAAAGTTCAAAGGACAGTCCTAAAGTCATAAAGATATCCTCCATGTGTGGGTGAGACCTAAGGATTAAATAACTGAAAAAGAGAGTTCACCATTACTCTCCTACTTTCAACTGATGGAGATCCTGATGCAGATTGCAGATTTCCAGGCTGCGCTATAAATGGAGCAGCAGTAAGATTAAGTCATGTGACCAAATGAGGCGCCTCACTTTGATTTCAATGAGGCACACAACAAATAATGGTCTAATATCTTCTGTGTCTTAAACCAGGCAAACCTTTGCTCAGGATTAGCAGGAATTCCAAGATCTCCTGTTCTCAGCTTACGGGTAATTTCCTCTATTTGAAGATGAACTGCAATAAAAGGGGTTAACAAAAGCCAACATTACATCATAGTAATTATTATATATAGCACCACTGAAATCAACACAGGGCATGGAAAAAGCATACTACGTACCACTGGCTACAGATGTTCAAACTGATGAGGTAGGTAACTTGAGACAAAGAATTATAGCAATTTTCACATACATAATGCAGTTCAGTCGTTAGGATTGATTTCAAATGTTGTCAGATTTAATAGGCAACACATGAGTTTTTTGTATTGTAAATGTAAATCTAGATGAACAACCCTGAATTGGACCACACTGCATTGTGTACTGGACAAAAATACTGAAAGAAAATGGTGTTTATTTCATTTCTCAACATATTTCTGAACACTTCACAGATACAACAAATAGCAGCAACAAAAAATTTACAAGTACAGGCATGTTGATCAAAATACAAAGTAAATGAAATGAAGAAATTTGCTGAATGTGAATGATGAATGCTTAAATCTCTACCCTGTAAAATTAGTTAATGTTCCTAGGTTCCTGCTACATAGTTTAAAAACCTTCAGAGCCTTAAAGTAGAAAAATGAAATTGTAAAATAAATTGAACATAACAAAGGCAAAAAAATGACAGCTCGGAACATTTACACATACCAACATACTGCCGCTGTTGTGACTCCGTTAGATTAGATGGGATGACTGTTGGCATGCCTGGAATTACAGTTTTCTCCTCACTGTCTGTATTCCAGCGACTTCTCCTTTTTTTTTTGCGCTCTGAGGCACCAGTTGCATCTCCACTGTTACTCTGCTCTTCGCCACTGTTCCATGCTTCTGGGGCTTGCACATTTAACAAAGAGAGATATATATATATATATATATGATAAATGAGGAAGCACAAAAGAATTAAAATTAATGAAAATCTTACACAGTCGCAGTGCTAATGAAAGAGGGTGAAAACAAGAAAAGCAATATTCAAAGTAATACTAAATAATGTACCTATTACCAACAACAAACATCCAAAGAATGAGATCAGGGTTTGCATTCAGGCAGAAAAAATGCCTATATGCAGTATATAAACAGTTTTTGAACAGCCATGCATTGAACAATAGAACTGTCTGCTTTCTGAATGCAAAGGCTTCATCATGTCAAAAAAAGCTATGGCAAACAGTGTGAGAATAATGTGCACATGTCACTGCTACAATCATGGTAGTGAGTGAAAGCTTTTTATATTGGTCATTTCACATGACATGACGTTTTTTTCCTTATCTACTGACTATCATAGTCTTTCTATTGTCTGTCTTATCCAGGCTTTGTTTCTGTTTCTTGTTTTCCAAAATGTGCTTACGCAAAAATTAATGTGCCCTATGCGGTTGTAAGGTATCACTACTTACACTCACATGGAATTAGCAAACCCAGTGCGAATCCTGAATGAGATTGATTTGAACAAAATTTGGGTTGAGACAGATCTCCAAATGCCATGATGGGATATTGGAGTTTTCCCTTCTTCCACTTTTAATTTTTGTTGCCTACCTATGGTTATTGACAATGACAAATAATTTCACATGCTGAAATGCCTGCTGAAATCAGAGATTCAGTCAGTGTGTACTAAAGAGAAGGAGGAGGGAGAACTCCTTCATTGTCTTGATGGGCCAATGTAGGTGGACACATCCATTCTAAGCATTCTGATCTTATTGTTATATTCAAGGATGAGTTGGAGCAACTGACCTGCAGGAGCCAGTTACTTATTTCTAAGATTGCATGGTTGAAGTACTGGATACACATTTCAAAAAGAAACAGCCATTAAAGCTTGCTGACTTCAATCCAAGACTGTCTCGCAATGCAGCTAGATGCTCCCAACTCTTTTTAAAACAGCAATCTGACATTTGGTGGGTACAAAATAAAGAAAGTCAAATACAGTCGACTCCGCTTAATCGCCCTTCCTCAGGATCACAGAATAAAAGTGGGCGATTCAGAGGAGAAGTGATTAAGCGGTGAAGGTAATTTCAGCCATATTTTTAGTAATGGGGTTAAATTTCTTTGATGTCATGCACTGACGCCTTCTTGTCACCAGACTCAGGACAGAATCGAATTTGACGGTGTTGTAGCGAACAAAATGTTTGATCTCCGCAGTCTCTCTCATTGGCCACCTCGCAGTTGCCAAGCAGACAAAAAGGAGTAGGATTGTACGGTCATCCACATGACACATTCTCTGATCTAGCCGAAATCCATCAGACAGGCTCAATACATTCTCCGCATGTTTACATTCTCCCCCTCGCTGAGATGGAAGGCATCGGGGGAGGAGACTATATGGCATTCAGCGCATTAACATTATCGGACTGCAACGGCGATGATGCGCAGCGTGGGATGGAGGGGGAAAGGCTTATCACATCTATTTCGGTATGGCAGCTGTCATTCAGTCAACCGGTCTGCCATTCGTCATGCCTGTGTACATCAGGGATGCCAATGCCAGATAACAAAAAATCCTGAAAATTGCGCGAGCGCACGGCGTATCAACATTTCTGACAGAAGCCAACCCAACTGTTAAGCTTTTAATTCTAAATCATTCTAAATCATTTTTCACAATTATAAGGCACTATGACTAAAGTAAACATTAAAACCAAATAAAGTTTAAAGGAAAGTCAAGTTTAGAATTGTGTCTACATAATCTACATTTCTTCTGCACAGATAAAGTATATAATACATAAATTTACCTATATGCAGCAAGGAATTGTCCCTTAAGATAAAAATCTAATCTTTCATTTCATAATTATAACACTTCAGAATACATCACCGTGAAAATTAAACAAGGTGAATATTGTTTTCCATCTCTTTACCCATGGCCATAACGCACATTTTGTCATCTCTTATTTGGTCCCGATAAAATATGCACAAATGAGTAGTGTTTTGACTTGCAGAGTTCAGACTGAGCTGGATTCAATGGTTCACGTCAAGTTCACAAAAAATTTTTTAAAAAGCTGCTGAAGCCTTGTCTGCATTCTCTTTCTCTTTAATGTCCTTGAAAATCGCCGGAATCCTACTGCTACGATGTGACAATTCCTTGAAGCGTGGAGCTTGGGTGCCTTGTTTCCCGGCATGCCATAGTTTATTACTGCACAGTGTACACCACACGTATCCATCGCCTTTTAGCTTACGGATGTAATCAGATTTATAATAATAAATATATTTTTTAGAAAACAAAGGATTCTGAGTAGGACTGTTCATTTTTTATCACTTCTTTTCTTGAATGATAACCGAGCGCACTGTTCACACTTTCCGCGAGTTTGAGTGCTAAATATAGCACCGGTATTTCTCTGAGCTCGTTAAAAGAGTGTGCGCATACATTCAGGAAGTTTCAAAAATGTCTAACTTCCGGCTTCCGTGAGATTTGTCCTTCCCATATTCCATTTTCATGTATGTTATCCGGATAACGCAGGATTTTTTTTCCCCACTGCCTAAAACACTGAAATATCCGGAGTTTCTTTCCCGACGCTAAAAATCCGGAAATCCGGATTTATCCGGAAAATTGGCATCCCTGAATATATTATTCCAATGACAGCACGGCCAATCTTCACGCATCTTTACCTGAACTTTTCCCCCCCAAAAAACCAAGCCCCTTTTTTTTTATTGTTGTTGTCCCCAAAAGAAAACCCTTTTCTCTATTTTCAGACACTACTCTTACCCGGGAATTTTTCATTTCGTCTCCCTATATTCTACTCCAACGACAGCACCGATCTCAAAAAAACAAAGACCTTAACATAGCGCGAAGAGAGCAAAATCGCCGCTATTGGTGCCGTCGTTAGAGTAATATATTTATTATTAGTCCAACGACAGCACCGCCGATCTTCACCAGGGATGCCAATGCCAGACCAAAAAAAATCCTGAAACTTGCTCGAGCGCGAGGTGTATCAACATTTGCGACAGAAGCCAACCCAACCGTTATGCTTTTAATTCTGAATCATTTTCCACAATTATAAAAAGGTACTAAAGTAAACATTAAAACCAAACAAAATTTAAGGGAAAGTCAATTTTAGAATTGTGACTACATAATCTAAATTTCTTCTGCATAGATGAAGTATATTATAATATAAACATATACCTACACACAGCAAGGAATAGCCATAGTCAGGGGTAGGAGGGAACTGCAAACAGTCACTTTCATAAAAATCTAATCCTTCATTTCACAATTACACTTCAGAATACATTACCGTGAAATTTAAACAAGGTGTAGACTACACTATGTTACCATCTCTTTACCTATAACGCACATTAATTTGTCATCTCTTATTTGGTCTTAATTATGCACAAATGAGTAGTGTTTGACTTGCAGTTCAGACTGAGCTGGATTCATTGGTCCACGCCAAATTCACAAAAAAAACTACTGAAGGCTTGGCTGCATTCTCTTTCTCTTTAATGTCCTTGAAATGCCGGAATCCTCCTGTTAGGATGTGACAATTCCTTGAAGCATGGAGCTTAGGTGGTAGGTGCCTTCTTTCCCAGTGTGCCGTAGTTTATTATTGCACAGTGTGCACCGCACGTATCCATCTTCTTTCAACTTATGGATGTAATCAGATTTATAATAATAAATTATAATTTATAGACAACAATGGACTCTAAGTAGGACTGTGGATTTTACATCACTGTCTTTTCTTGAATCATGCCCGAGCGCACTGTTTACACTTTCCGCGAGTTCGAGTGCTAAATATAGCACCGGTATTCCTCTGACCTCGTTAGAGGCATCTGCGCGCACATTCAGGAAGTTTGTAAAATATATAACTTCCGGCTTTCGTGCTATTTGTCCTTCGCGTATTTCATTTTCATGACTGACTGTTATCCGGATAACCCTGGATTTTTTTTCTCCGCCGTTCAAAACCCCAAAATATCCGAATTTTCTTTCTCGCTGCTAAAAACGCCGAAAAATCCGGAAATCCGGATTTATCTGGAAAATTGGCATCCCTGCTTCACGCATCTTTATCTTAACTTTCCCCCCAAAAAAACCAAGCCCCTTTTTTTTTAATTGTTGTTGTCCCCAAAAGAAAAACCCTTTTCTCTATTTCAGACACTACTCTTACCCGGGAATTTTTCATTTCGTCTCCCTATATATTACTCCAACGACAGCACCGATACAATGACTTTTACAAAGCGCAAAGAGAGCAAAATCGCCGCTATCGGTGCCGTCGTTAGAGTAATTTATTATTAGTCCAACAACAGCACCGTCGATCTTCACACATTTTTACCTTAACTTTTCCCCCCCAAAAAAACAAGCCCCTTTTTTTTTTTTTACTGTCATTGTCCCCAAAAGAAAACCCTTTTCTCTATTTCAGACACTAGTCTTATCTGGGAATTTTTCATTTCATCTCCCTATATATTACTCTAAAGACAGCACCGATCTCAAAAAAACAATGACCTTTACATAGCGCGAAGAGAGCAAAATCGCCACTATTGGTGCCGTCGTTAGAGTAATATTATTAGTCCAACGACAGCACCGCCGATCTTCACGCATCTTTATCTTCACTTTTCCCCCCAAAAAAACCAAGCCCCCTTTTTTTTTGTTGTTGCTGTCCCCAAAAGAAAAACCCTTTTCTCTATTTCAGACATTACTCTTACCCGAGAATTTTTCATTTCTTCTTCCTATATATTACTCCAACGACAGAACCGATACAATCATAATGACTTTTACATAGCGCAAAGAGAGCAAAATCGCCGCTATCGGTGCCGTCGTTAGAGTATATTATTAGTCCAACGACAGCACCGCCGATCTTCACACATTTTTACCTAACTTTCCCCCAAAAAAAACCAAGCCNCCCCCCCCCCCCCCCCCTTTTTTTTTTGTTGTCCCCAACAGAAAATCCTTTTCTCTATTTCAGACACTAATCTAGTCTCATCCGGGAATTTTTCATTCCGTCTCCCTATATATTACTCCAACGACAGCACCGATCTCAGAAAAACAATGGCTTTTTCATACGGCGAAGAGAGCAAAATCTTGGCTATTGGTGCCCTCGTTAGAGTAATGGGTTAGTCAAACGACAACACCGATCTCAGATAAACAAGGACTTTTTAATAGAGAGAAGAGATCAAAATCTTGGCTATCGGTGCTATTGTTGGAGTAATATAAGACACTTGGACATTGGGGACCACGCGCTGCGGGGGGGACAAGGCGTACGACTAAATGAACTGCATCAATCGATAAAGGCACTAGAGCACGCGAACCGAAGGAGGAGGCAGGGTGTAGTACATGGTTACAATTACTAGTATCGAAATTAGTACTAGTAGTATCAAAATTAGTAAATATCAGATAATTTATTTAAAATTATTATACATCACAATCGATATTTTCGACTAAATCGGTGCTGTTGTTAGAGAAAGCCATAAAACCTAATATAGCCAACAGTGAAAAATACATTGGCATCTTCATACCTTGGTACAACAGCAGTCCTGTCCTTAGGAGAGAGTTAAAGTAGGACACGCACATCAAAAATAATTTTCCACTTTTTAATACCTTTTTTCTCTAAAAATTATCTCTGGTGCCCACCGAGTCAATTTTGCGAAGAAAGAGCATCATTCTGTTATCGTGTGCGTATGTAATATGACGCAATAAGGAGAGCTAGTGTTACCGGGTTTGGCTCTTGCGTCCAGAATTAATCCCCTTCCCCGATCAGTAGAAGCCCGCGGCAAAAACGATGACGTCACTTACGTTCCAGCATCTGCAGACACCTCTACCTGACAATGTATTATTCAGCTTCTAATTAAGGTTCTGGTATTCCAAATTCAAATGTAAAGTTTGATAGAGTAGGCCAGAAAAAGTATTCTGCATTTTTATTGCCTCAGCATGATTTTGTTTGGCATATCTACTGTTCACAGAGGAATTAAAACGTTCATACCAACATGCTATCACCCATCCGCACAGCACTGGCTAGACAGCTGGGCCATGTGGCAAGAACGTATTTGACGTAAGCTTATGGCCGCCACGCGCGCAGTGGTTGTAACAATTCGGACTTTGGATAATGTAATCCTATGGGTTGTCTGGGGCCAGCAGAGGCGTCATATCATTATGACAGACACTTGAAAGACTGTTTTATTGGAATAACAAGGTAACTTATGATTTAATATGGTCTGTTGGACGGTGCAGTCTTCCTTTAATTAAGACTAGAGACTAGTCTAGGTCTAGAGTCTAAGTTTTTAAAAATTCCTTTTAAGTGAGATCTGCTTGTAAATTCAAGGAACCGTCTGTTCCACAATCAGGCTCAACATCTCATCCTAAAACGACGGCATCTACAATCTGTCTCGATCTAGTCTAGTCTATTGTGGTTAGTCTATCACTTCACTATGACTATAGTCTATAGTGGGTAGCCGCCATTTTGTTACCTTGTCTAGTCCTGGCATGTCGCAACTATGCTTGAAAGCTATCTTGTAGTAAAGTTCATCAAGCCTAATGAATCTATCTAATTTCAGATCTAAGTGAAGTGCAATAAGTATAATCCACAAAGCTACATTCTCTATAGTGATTATGTACCTTCTCCAAACCCCACAGGCCGTTTCGTTCCTGCTTGTGTGCCGTACATTCTCGTTTGTCCTGTTAATACGAAGTAGTTAGTACTAGAGGTGGGCTGTAATAGATATCGATGCCGAGTACTCTAGGTATTTAATTTCAGTCGCGAGTATCCGCTCCTTGTTATTTCCTTAAAGTCGAACACGCACATCAAAAATAATTTTCCTGTTTTCAATACTTTTCCTCTCTAAAAATTATCTATGGTGCCCACCGAGTAAATTTTGCGAAGAAAGAGCATCGTTCTGTTACCAAGCCGGTATGTAATATAACGCAATAAGGAGAGCTAGAGTTATGAGTTTGGCCCTTGCGTCCAGAATGATTCCCCTTCCCCGATCAGTAGAAGCCTGTGGCATAAACGATGACGTCACTTACGTTCCAGCAGCTACAGACACCTCTATCTGACAATGTATTATTCAGCTTTTAATTAAGGTTCTGGTATTCCATATTCAAACGTAAAGTTTGATAGTGTAGGCCAGAAAAAGTAGTCTGCATTTTTATTGCCTCAGCATGATTTTGTTTGACATATCTACCATTCACAGAGGAATTAAAACATTCATACCAGCATGCTATCACCCGTCCGCAGAGCACTAGCTAGACAGCTTGGTCATGTGGCAAGAACGTATTTGACGTAAACTTATGGCCGCCAAGTGCACAGTGGTTGTAACAATTCGGACCTTGGATAATGCAACCCATTGGGTTGTCTGGGGCTAGCAGAGGCGTTATATCATTATGACAGACACTTGGAAGACTGCTTTACTGGAATAGTAGGGCATCGTATGATTTAATATGGTCTGTAGGATGTGCAGTCTTCGTAGATACTCAATGAAACATTAATTATAATTACAGTTTGCGTCATTATTTATTGTTCTCTTCAAAAATAACGTGTTTTATTGTAAAACAAACAAGTGGTAAAAATGTAATAAATAGTATTGTTCTAACGTCAAATTGGGAGCAGTCTGGCACTCAAATCTATGGCTTCCTGAAATATCATTTCCCTCGGAGCATCTGTTTCCAAAAGCCGGGTAACTATAGTCTCAAAGAGAAGATCACGCCTTTCTACAACAAACATAGACATGATCCATTTTCTTCATCTGTACACTTTTGCTGTCTCACGTTACGACGATATGATTACCTTACACCAAGAGAAAGAAGAGAAGGATGATTGTTAAAATTGCTGTTGGATTTAATAGTACTATATAATCACTTTTTAACTAAAATTGATAGAACTAAAATTGATCGTTTACGTGTTCAAAGAACTACAATTAAAATTTTGTTCCTTATTTAAAAGAAAAAAAACACAAATACCAATACAAATCAAACAAAAAACAGTAACAAAGTTTTAAGGGGAGAAGGAGGTGGGAAATGACCCTCGCAAGCTCGATCGAGGAAAGTCATAATTACCTATGACACAGGTTTAAAAATATGACGTCACAGTATCGATATCTAGTATCTACGAGATCCAACCCGTGAGTACTCATCTTATTAGATATTTGAAATATCTATTGAAGTCCACCTCTACGAAGTAGAAATGTGAGGTTGCCAGATTTTTTTTTTGTTAGAGCGATGCCTCAATCGATCACGAAAAAGAGCCAAATAATCCCTTCAAAGGGTTTGCACCATCTGCTAATGATTTTACCCACACAATAGACCCTTCCCGTGTTTTTTTTATACATTTTGCCGCTATTGTGATCCTCTTTCCACTTTGGCATTGCGGCTGTGGTTTTGTGTTGATCAAATTCTGTACTTGTTCAAACTTGTTGATAATATGGTAACACTTTTTGTGTGTTCCATATTTATGTTGCAGTAAAAATGCACATATCCATATTAGAATAGTATGCGTTTGCACTGCACCACTTACTTCGCCATCATCATAATATAAAATAGCTTCAGATTCACTGGAATCACTGAGCCACACAAAATTGCCAAACTTTCAGATTCAGCATCATTCCTACAGGCTCTATAAATAAACTCTCAAATGACACATCGAAAGTTCTGAAAATAGTTAGCCAACTGACCGCGTCTTATGGCTTGAAGTAACCCTAGACTGGATACCAGGCCATGAATGCATTCCAAGCAATGAAAATGCAGACACATTATCAATATGTAACCGACTGGCAAGGCATATTATAGTATTCATTCTTTATCATCAAGGGGGAGGAATGTGAGCCGAGTCTGATCATTTTTGTTTTTTTTTTTGAATTTGCATATTAATTATTATTTTCCGACTGCTCACAAGTAGGATACCTGAGATGCAGCCCGATCTAACCAACACAGATTCACTTTCGAGAAAAATCGCATCTGAAAATTTTCAATAACTGTGGTTAGAACCGGTCTGCGTCTCAGGTATCAATTTGTCATAGAGCCTCCAATGTAAAAAAAATATCGATGGAGGATGTCTCCACGAGCCCACGTTCAAAAAAATATGATTTTTTTTTTAAAAATGTGGGTTAGACATGTCTGCTTCTCAGGAATCCAAATATATTTGTGAGCAGTCGGGAAATGTGTCAGGGTCACGGCGGGTGAACATTAGGCTCACACACAGGTAAAAGTTAGGGATAATTCAGGTAGTATGTATTTAAGGATTAAAATGCTGTGAAGTTAGCGTTCCTGTGGTGTAGTGGTAGCACGTTCAGACTTGCAAGCTGAGAAACCCTGGATTCGATTCCCGGCAGGGGCAGAAAAGTGTCTAGTGTAGGTTTTTTCGGCCCTTCTTCTCAAAATTGATCTCTCACTGTGATTTGGTAAAATCCCGAATGACATACTTCCCTAAATAATGTGTAACAACATCTAAAAATAATAATCAGACTGGGCTCGCATTCCTCCCCCTTAATACGATTAATAAGACGGGAATATATCTTGCCACCCGGTTACATAATACAAAGATTGGTGTTGCGTTGTCAAAGTTCATGATCAGTGCCACATATTGGGAGACATGTTGGCATTACATAGAAACAGCTACCTGCGAAAATAATGAAATGGATGGGCCATGGGACAAGCTGGATGTGTCCTGTTTAAAGGAAGGCACTACCCTTATCCAAAGACTGTAATGCACATGACTTGGTGTGCAACTTATTCCCATGAGTGCACTGGATTTCTATACAAAATTGCACACCAAAGTGCTGAATGGTGCATTCTTCTCCCTCAAGGGTGATGATCTTAGAACAAGTGACACCAGTTGTTCCACACGAGATTTCACCCACATATCTTAGACACATTTATGCATTCTATGAAGGCTTTAAAAACTTTTTTTTTTGTCTTGACGCAGAATTATCTGAAACTATAAACACCCTTTGATGTTAAATGAAATAACAATTTATCTAGACAGGAAACTCCGGAAAGCCTTCATAGGATCATGCATGAAGGTGTCTAAGAGACGTGGGTGAAATCTGGTGTCACACAACTAGTGCCATAGCTAATGACACTTGTCCTAAGATCATCACCTTTGAGGGAGAAGAATGCACCATTCAGCACTTTGGTGTGCAATTTTGTATAGAAATCCAATGCACACATGAAGATAAGTTGCACACCAAGTCATGTGCATTACAATCTCTGGATAAGAGTAGTGCATTACCAATGAAAATCAATACCCACTAACCACTGCATCAATTGCAAAGGGCGAATCAAAACCTTTTTTCGAGAACAGGCCATGCACCAGTCAATAAACACGTGAATATAATTAATCAACGCCCGAACCAAACTGTTGGCAATGTAGCCATCATAAGAATCAGTTCAACACCTACTGTCCCACTGCCCCTTGTGACAGACCTGTGATGCCAGCTCCTTCCACAATTCCCAACCGCCAACAACACATTATACACAAAAACAAAATAACTGAGGAAGGCATGCCCTTTCATCTGAGTGGCAATGGGCTGTGCAGAGCGTAGTACTCAGAGCTAAAGGGATCAGTATCATTATTATTATCATCATCTTCATCATCATCATCATCATCATCATTCGCAGCAGCAGCATCTATAAATGATTCATATGATTTCAGATATCTAACAATCATTTGCTTGAGGTGTCAACACTCTTTGTATAGACTAGTCGTGACCTGCTTGAGCTGTATCGGGACTGACTTCAAGCAAAACTCGACAACTCTGGTTAAGCCTAAGATTTTAAGAGAGAAAATATATCGGTGGCACCCAGCTCCACCTGGGCAGGCTGGGTTGAAAGGCTAATGATCAATCAGAATCAACATATTGCCAGAAGAGTTGGGAATAATGTGTATTATTTATATCTATCTATCCATCCATCCATCCATCCATCCATCCATCCATCCATCTATCTATCTATCTATCTATCTATCTATCTATCTATCTATCTATCTATCTATCTATAAGCACATTTTCGGAACCTTTTCAATTAAATAATTCCTTGAGACGATTTTACAAACATTTAGATAAAGCAAAACAATTCATTTCATCAGAGGCCCGTTCGAACCAAACAAAAAAAAAAAGATTTGGCTCTGAAAGAGTCAAGTCTGGCAATCCTGTATTTTAGCAGTACAAACAATCCGGAAGTTCGTCACATGCGCATGGGAGCAGATTGCCACTTCGGACCTTGTCTTTTCACCAAATTGTGGGCAAAATTTCACCAGATGGCATTCAATTTCATTAGCATGTAAAATTTTCGCTTTATTTGATCTTCAAACAGAGATTGAACTCCAAAATAAAAGAGAAGTAATTAACACGCCTCTTCTTGAGCGAAATCTAGATTGGTTTTATTTTGTTTTACTAAACGTATTGAAAATACGCAACCTCCATTTCTTTTTTCCCTTAGACCCTAGGGGTAGCTGGGATTTTTTTTTTTTTTGGTCATATAGCATTTCTATCCCACCTATTTTTTTTCTTGGTGGGAGTCAATGGCTTTTTAAAAGTCATAAATTTTGGCATTTGGCTTTCGAAAGAGCCAAATCTGACAACACTGGCACGGTCTAAGACCGCCAACCTTTTGTCGGCTCGTCGCCGAAAGAAAATAAAACGGGAAGTCGTGCTCGGAAAAGATATTGCGTCTAAAGAAACAACAAAACACCTTAGGGTGCGTCCACACCAAAAGCTACTAACCGCGCCGAGCCTCGGAGCTAGACTAGCTACGAGCGCTGTCGAGCCGTGCAGCTCAAGTGTTCACACCAAAGTTCACACCAAAAGCTACTGCTGCTAGTCCGTGGCTAGCAGCTTGCTCGCCCGTGGCTCGAGGAAAGCTTGCATGTTCACACCAAAAGCTACCGCGCCTGTGTGCACATTGAGCTGTGTGCGAGCTAGCGGTTAGTGGTGGCGAGGATGGTGGGCAATGATCGAAGTTGGTGCATATGGAAAAGAAAGTGATGAGGATGTGTTTTCTCGATCAGAAACAAAATCGTTCATTGAGAAAAATATAATGGGCCTTCCGGATGCTGCTGGTTTTCCAGATTTATCCGCAGACCTCCCCTACTTTATGATAGGAGATGCTGCCTATCCACTGAAACAATATCTGCTCACACCATTTTCTGGAAATCTCACGCGACAGATGCAAATCTACAATTATCGACATTCCATGGCAAGGAGATGCATCGGGTGCGATTTTGGTGTATTGGCAACTAAATGGAGAGTTCTAAGAACAGTCATAGCCACAGATATCAAAACTTCAGAGAGTATTGTTCTCGCTGCAGTCGTCCTGCATAATGTAGTATTAACACTGGAAGGAAGCAAAGTCTCTGAGGCAGATATCGAAGAATGGGACGACGGTCGAGAGAGGAACACAGATGGCATTGGAGAAAATGGTCACAGAGGCCGTCCTGTGCAGTACGGAATATGGATGAGACAAAAACTGATGGACTATTTTGTAGGAACGGGCGAACTGCCTTGGCAAGACACGTGTCTGTAAACTGAATCAGTAGAAATAGAGATAAGGGATAAAGAAAGAGAGGGAGGGAGGTATCAAGCTAGGCAGGGAAGGAGAGAGGGAGGAATAAGGAAAGAAGGAGAGAGAAGGAAGGATGGATAAAGGAGAGGGAGGGATAGTTAACGAAAGGGAGGGAGGGAGGGGGATAAAGAAAGGGAGGGAGGGATAAAGATAGGGAGGGAGAGAGGAAGGAATAAAGAAAGAGAGGGAGAGGAAGGGAGAGATGGATAATGAAGAGGGAGGGAGGGAGAGATAGTTAACAAAAGGGAGGGAGGGAGAAGGGGAAGGGCTAAAGAGAGGGAGGGAGGGAGAACAGGAGGGAGGGAAGGGATAGAAAGAGAGAGGGAGGGAGGAACGGAGGGAGGGATAAAGAAAAGGAGGGAGGGAGGGAGAGTTAAAGAAACAGAGGGAGGGATGGATTGAATTAAAGAAAGAGAGGGAGGGAGGGATAGTTAAAGAGGGAGGCAGGGAAGGATAGAGTTAAAGAAGAGAGGGAGGGAGGAGGAAGATGGGATACTTGAATGATTCAGCTAATTTGGTTACCTGTCATGTTCATCTTTGCGGCAATGTCCTGAAAATTCTTCCTTTTTACATCTCTATTCATAAAGTCTTTGTCTTGCTTTTTCCAGAAGGTTGGGTATTCTTGCAATAAAGAAATGAACTGTCTTCTTCCATAATAATTGTTTTTACACCAGTACCAGTCAGTCATTGGCTCAACAGCTAGCGGTAAGCAAGCAACTGACATTAATGGCGGGAACAAGACCGCCCCTGAAACTATGAAACGAGGTCAACTCGACTGCTAGTCTAGCTTTGAGCGGAGATAAATGCTCGAATATATATCGCCTCTCGACACTAGCCGCAGCCAAGCCGTGCGGCGTGGCTACCGCTTTTGGTGTGAACAATTGATATAGATAAAGAGCATGTATTTCAACGGCTCGGCTACGGTGCGGCTACGGCTCAGCTCAAAGCTTTTGGTGTGGACGCACCCTAAATGGCGGGAACAAGACCGCCTCTGAAACTATGAAACGAGGTCAACTCGACTGCTAGCTTTGAGCGGAGATAAATGCTCGAATACATATCGCCGCTTGACGGTAGCCGCAGCCAAGCCGTGCGGCGTGGCTACCGCTTTTGGTGTGAACAGTTGATATAGATAAAGAGAATGTATTTCAGCGGCTCGGCTACGGTGCGGCTACGGCTCAGCTCAAAGCTTTTGGTGTGGACACACCCTAAATTGGCCACTTTAATTTCTCTTTACGTCGCCTTTTGGCGCTTTGCACAGAGGATGGAAGCGTTGAATCTGTGAGACAGTGTATAGACTTCAGATTATCGGCGAACTAATCTAGCTAAGGTTGAAAAGTCGTGTTGCCAATGCTTTGTAAATAGCTCATAGGTGAAACAGGATAGAGGTGATGTTTTAATATTTTAGAAAATATTGAAGATTAATTAAATTATATTAGACAAATAGATAACATGCTGGTAATCTCAGATTCATAGGACGCTGCGCCCGTGCCTTATACAACATAAGTCATATAAACGTACACGGTGGGTTTCTGACAGGCCATATAGAAAGATGCCGTGCGACTTGTGCTTTTTTTCCTATAATTATGTAACTATCCTCCCGTATGACTTCTTTCCCTAGATTTTAGAAATAGGCTTTGTTTTCTGGTGCGCCAAACACTGTGCGACCATCATTTGCTAAGATGACTAACTGGAATCGCTCGCTAACTCAGAGGTTTCTAGGATGCTGTAGGTCAATTTTTTGCTTTTTTTTTTTTTTTTTGTCTTTAAAGGATGGATTTTTTTCATGGTTTGACTCTTGTAATATCAAATGACGAGCTGGACAGACCTTTGTTTTCCATTCACCTTTCTTTCTCAGTCATTTTTTTTCCACCAGATTTTCATATTATTATTATATTTTCCTTTTCCTCCGCCAGCGAGAGTGGCAATCTTGCATGAATAAAACCATCCACCATCGTAATTGTGTGGTGACTGAACTTTCACAAAATAATTAAATTTAACTGGATCGCTATTTGCCATGAGACCACTGTCGTGTAGCTAACCATACTTTAAAATTTTGTTATCATTCCAAAGCTCTTTTGAAATTCTCCAATCCTCATTATTATATATGAAGAATGAACGAGGCATGGCACGCCATTTTCGAACGCCGTAATATCCGAAACCGCTGTAGGTAAAATTTTTGGTCGAAACCGTCAATCTGCATGAAACTCTATAGAAGAGGTTTAGCGTCAATGTTCGCTCACCAACGGTACAAGATTGCATTAATAATGTATGGGTAAGACTGCCACTTCCGGCATGTCGTCCTTTTTGCGGATGAAGCTAAAGTTTCTAATTCTGCTTGCCGTTCATTGATGAATGATGACGCCATGCAGGGTGACGTTGTTGAATGCTGTATCAGCGCGGGGTAAACCTGTAAATGTAGTCATCCAAGCGTGTCCCCTTTGATGAACAGGAGTGCATTCTGAGTCATTATATTGTTACTGCACCACAGTGACATCGCAGGACAATCTCATTTCAGTCCCCTAATATTCCATTTATAGCATGGGTGTCCATGCTAGTTATGTTATAACTTACTTTCGTTCAAACAATAATTGTTGTACCATTGACATGAAAACTTATTTGCGCATCTCAAATCTTCAAAGGTAATCAGCAAAACTCATGGAGAGGGGGAGGGACAGAGAGGGGATAGATGGGTGGGCACAGTTACAGGGGTAAAGCAAAGACATTACATAATGTTTCTGGGGTTTAGAGAGAAAGAGAGAGAGAGAGGGATAAGAAGCAATAAAAAGCGAGAAAGCAGGCAATGAACAGTGACTCAGGGGACAAAAGCATCTTGGCTGCTCTGTCTGTCTGTCTGCCTGCCTGCTTGCCCGCCCGCCTGCCTGAGTGCCTGCCTCTCTCTCTCTCTCTCTCTCTCTCTCTNTCTCTCTCTCTCTCTCTCTCTCTCTCTCTCTCTCTCTCTCTCTCTCTCTCTCTCTCTCTCTCTCTCTCGATTAGCGTCTAAATTTTTTGTTCTTTTACCCCCTGCGTTGACAGAATAACTACTAGCTGCTGCAACCATCAATCATAGACTTGATTTTTTTTTTTGTTTGGTCAGCAGGAATTCTGTAAAATTCTGCTGATTTTAGCACCATTACCAAAAAATTCTTGACTGCGTAGCACCATTATCAAAAAGTTCTTGACTGCATGGTATTAAATTAGTGGTATTTCGGAAATTTCTAAAGTTTCGGAAAAAGGAGATAAAAATACTGTCTCCAGATCTTGACAATGTTATTTCCTATGTTCAAATGGCAAGTACTCTAAGCGCAATGCTTGTTCCGAGGCATTGGCTGAACAAACTTCTAGGTTACGCCTAGCAGCCTAATCAGTAATACTAGTAGTAGTAACAGTCAACATCGAAGGCAGCACGAATCTGACCTTTCACCCATGAATGAAGGTAACAGTCAGCAGCCGGTTCGGACGGCGCGGCTAAAATTAAATCGCTTGGGGGACTCTGTCTCAGCGAGCAGCGTTCTGAAGCACCTTATATAAGAACGAGATCTAGGGCTTTTGTTAAAGCTGCCAGTTTTAACCAGGAAAATATGTTCAAGCTCTTGTCATTTAGATAGGAATGTTTTAACTGAACCGTTGTGACCGAGGTCTTTCGTATTCTAATGAAATCATTACCTTCACTAGACCGCTCAGATGCGAAATCGGCCAAAAATCTGGTCACCTATACCTTTACCAGAACGACACGGTTATTTCAGCTGAATGAAAGGACCATCATTCTGTTAGCCTCTGCTTTACGATATGCGTCACTAACCTTACTATCCGTTAGCCTATTGCCAATAAAATTGTGCATGTGCGTTAAAAAAAAAAAAAAGAAAAACAGTGTTGTTGGTTTTTTGTACACACATGCATGATATGCATCAGGCTAACGAAAGACGAGATTAGTGATCATTATCGCAAGCTAAAGCCTATCACTCACTGTGATGTGCCGTTACTCTAGGCTTTATTGAATAGATCTAGGACTTTCAGGATAAAGAGGGTGCGGCTTTCTTTACATATTTCCCAACAAAATAGCCTAATGTAACAACGCTTGCCTTATGTCATAATGCCCAAAACCTCGCAACGTAGAACTGAGTGACCTAATGTATGTGCGCTATGCATTACATCACATAGAGTCTACGTCACGACATTTCATGACACTACAAAAAAGAGCCATGCTCATTTTAAGTGTTTTATTTTTCGAAAGTTTGAGAACATGTTTTAGCCACTGAAATGTTTGGTACGAATATTTTTCACGATCTTTGACAAATCAGCCGAATTTCAACTGGAAAAAAATATATTGAGGCATTGTAAAGGAAAAGTCCATACAAATTCTAAAACCATGTAGATCAACCTGTAATTTAAATGCACTTAAGATTAAAACTGACGTAAATGACAGTTCATAAAGCGATCACTTGTGGTCCATGAGTTGTTGACATAGAAATTGAAATAGGATTGGGGCAGGATACCAGGAAGGTGATACAGTGGTAAAATCACATGGAATGAAGAGTGCCAAAGCCACGCCAATGACAAGGTGGTGAAATGACGTGAAAAGCCACCAGGGTACTTTATGTTCTAGTAGATGAGCTCTCAGCTTGAGGAACGGGTATCAGATGAGATAGAGATTCTCAAATAAGCCTGCAAACTAGTTCTTAGAACTGATTTGGGAAACGGATTTCTAATAAAAATTTGATTTGGCTGCTGTTACTCCCATTTAACTTTAACACGTGCTCTTTTTTATAGGCCAAAACCTTCATAAACATAACATCCCATTTAAGAATGTCGCAACATCTAGCCAAACCCAGTATTAGAGAGACAGAAAGACATGACCTTGCATTTACCAACATTGAAACGTACTGAAATATGCAAAAATCAAATGAAACTTACATTTGGACTTTGACGTTTTTAACACCGTGCCCCCATTAATAGATCTAACTACTCGTATGAGCAACTATAATATGAGCAATAGTAAACTGTACATCAAATTGTATGAGAATAAGCCTACTGTACTGAAAAAGCGGAACAGCGCCATGACGCGATCAGTCAAAATAACTCGCCATGAAAATGTTCCAGATTCAATGCCTTTAGATAAAAATAACAACAAAAAAAATATGGTTTCGCCTGTTCATCGCGGGTAAAGATGTGCACAGAAACAATAATACGGAATGATTTATTTGCAGTGAATGCATGTAATTTTTACATTTTTGTACAACCGACGTTTTCTGAAAGAAGGACATAACTTGATTTAGATTAGTCTAGTTGATCCAGATGACGAGCACCCACTTTACATGTAAGTTGCACAATACTTGTGATCACAAATATAACGGTTCTTGTGCTGACTTCAACTGCATATTATTATTGTTTAAAAATGTATCTATTACTGAAAATTACTGACGCAGCTCTGTTCTGACTGTATTGCAGACATCATGGCGTTATTCTGATTATCGACCAATATGCCGCATATTATTGATCCTTAACTTTACCACCAAAAAAAAAAAAAAATCCAAAAACTGTACAACAGCGATAAAAAACGATATCATGTAGGCTAAATGACCCGCCATGTCAGTATTTTTATGCATTGCCATCCTTTTATTTTGATGCTGGATACTCGAAACAATTCGAGTTTGTTCTTGATAGATGATCTTAATGTGGCTCAGGGCTGATCCTTCTTGGAAGATTCTGGTAGGTTCTATGTAGCATGGAGGCGTTCTTCTCTCACGAAACGTCTCCTGCCTGCAGAAAAGGTACATTTGGTAAAGATCCACGTCGCTGGCAAAATCTGAATTACTTGAAATGTTTAAAATAATGTAATCATTAAATGTTTCTCCGACACACGACAGTGCATCATAAAGGCACAAAAAACTGGGCGTGCGAAAAGCTATTGGTTCGCTGGGGCGGTGGCATGGCGCTGAAAGTAGATTTTTCACAGGCATTAGGAAGTGAATCCGACAAAGTGTATTATACTCTACTGATCCTTTCTACGCTGACAATCTGGTAGGTGTCTCAAGCCCAAGGACCCTGATTGGCTCTACGTAACGTGAAGGCATCCTTCTCTCAACAGATGCCAGTCTGCCTGCAGGATGAAACAAATACATCACAGTCATTAGCCAAAATGAGAAGTAATCAGGGACTCCTCTCCCAGATATTTTTGATCTGACTTCTCTGCATTCAAACTTTATTTTAGACCACTTTCAACATGATGTCCGAACCGGATGTTTTTAAAGTTCGTCACAAAATCAATCTGACAAGCTCACTGGAAGGGCAAAAT
Source organism: Ellobium chinense (assembly GCA_033807755.1). Classification (NCBI taxonomy): domain Eukaryota; kingdom Metazoa; phylum Mollusca; class Gastropoda; order Ellobiida; family Ellobiidae; genus Ellobium; species Ellobium chinense. Next base: position 556,394 of record JAWQUT010000434.1, on the reverse strand, counting down.
CAGTGTGTAAAATTTAAAACTTACACAATCAGTGAAAGGAGTATAAAAATTTAGTAAAGGTTCTCTTGTTAATCACTTTATTTTGCTGCATGACATGTAATCTAATCAAGTCTCATGGACAATATTCCATCATGGTAAAGGGCATGAAAGGAATGAGACTGAGGAAGGGTGGGGAGGCGAAAGGAGGGGGATAACATTGGAAATTGGTTCACCAGACCAAGGGAACTGGGAACAAAAATGTGCACGAACAATCCTTTCTTTTCATGCAATTTTGGACAAGTTGAATGGAAACGAATGGATTGTCATAATTATATTCACCTATACAAACTGACTTAAGCACGTAGCTGGAATTCGGCTTTGAGCTGACAGTTCCAAGTCCATCTCGAAATAGACGCTCCAGGTCTGTCCCTAGATGGTGACAGCTCCAGGTCCGTCCCCAGATGGTGGCAGCTCCAGGTCCGTTGCGAGTTTGCAGCTCCAGGTCCGCCCACAGTGGACAGTTTCAGGTCCATTCAGAGTGGACAATTATAGGTCCGTCCACTGTGGGCAGCTCCATGTTCGGCTCGAAGCTGGTTATTCCAGATCCGTCTAGAGGTGACAGCCTCGGTTTCGTCACGAGTCGGAAGCCTCAGTTTCGTCCATGGGTTAGCAGCCGGTTTCGAGTGACATTTCCGTATCTGACATATCAAAATTCCTACGGAGACATTAGTTTGAAATGAAGGGAAATGGGATATGGTATCCAGTAATATTTGGCACTTGCATATAATTTGCCTCACAGAAAGAATGATCCGGGATTTAGAATACTGTTATGTTGAAGGGACGATGTTAGGGTAGGGTGTGGTTGCAGACTGAGCCAGGATCAGACTGGGAGAGGATTAGGGATGGGACAATGCTGGGGTATGGGGTGGGTTGAAGATAAGGTTAGACATGCTGTTAAGTTACATGACATTAGAGACATGGTGTCAGTATTTTAGACATATGAGTAGAAGAGGTGCTGTTAGTATTGGGGATAGAGACGATCATAATGGTCATAATAATGGAGTATGCGATTGGATTCAATGGAGAGACGGGGAGATGGGGCCTGGTTGAGGGGGGNGGGGGGGGGGGGGAGAATAAATTTCAAGGGCAGAGAGAGAAAGGGATGAAGGGAGTTTCTGGGGTGACTAGGAGATAAGGAGGCGTGAAGAGTGCCTAAGTGCTCACTGGGCAAGATTCCCTCGTGCCATTACTGGCTGAATTGTGTCAGATATAAAAATCCACGTGGCGTGTTCAGACTCGGTTTCTCGGGACAAGCTGTCCTATTGGCTGCAGGAGGGAGAAAAAATGCAGGAAATTAATTCATGAGCTCCTGATGAATGGAGCAAGAGCTAGAGAGAATGGATCTCAAACATTTATGACGCTTGAGTATGATGGATTGGTAACACTAACCTTTGGCAGCAACGAAAGTAAGCGCACCTTGCATCAGTATTACATCAGGCGGTTAATTTCTACCTAATTGAACTGTATCGATACTAGAGCAATGCTGTCCTGAGTGCTCGCCGCTAAAGTCCGTTTTTTTTTCCTGTCTGATTATTATATACAACTTAGATTTAGCTGTTACCGTTATGAAATAAGTACTAACTCCCTTTTTCCCCACATCGTAAGATGCCAATTCGTGCTCTTGTTCAGTTGTCTGTGGTAGCGTTAGTAGATCTACTGGAAGTTTTTTTTTTTGCCTTGGCCGTCAAAGCGGTCGATTAGGCGATTAGATCTCGAAGCCACTGATACCGACAACTTTGGGATAAGATCTTTCAGTACAAAGCAAGCCTTTTCTTTTTATTGGAAATAGAATGTCTTCCTCGGTAACTCGTGCTCAAAATCTTGATCTCTTCAATAATTTGAATTGAAAAAGCTGTTACCTTTTATATTGCACCCCTCCATCTTAGCAGCTTTTAAACTTGATTTCTTTGCCTGTTCTAATATCGTTTTCATCATAGGGAAAGACTGAAATATGGATCTAGACTAATCTCACTGGAACATGATAGCCAATACAGTCTCTCATCTGCTGGTGCAACGGATCTCAGCGGCAGTCTTGTCTCGAGCGACTATTGACGGACGACGACTGATCTCCAAAGAAGAATGGCTACAAAATGGCGGGCTGCAGCGCGTGAACTGTTCAACTTAGTGGTCGCTTCCCACATTCTTGTTCTAACCAGATCTGACAAAATATTGCCTTTTATCTTTGTTTTTGTTCCAAACTTTTGTTTTTTTAGAAAAACATCATTGTCAAATACTCACTGCATTTCATAGTCCTACAAAATTTGTACCAGTTCTTAAGGAAAAAAAAACAACAAACCCTAAAATTGTGTATTCACAGTGACAAAAGTGATCTTCTATAGATATTTGATTCCGAAGAGAACATTTCATCTGCTTAGATAGACAAGATGATGAAAAGATATCAGTAAAATTAATGTGCTCTTATTATCACTGTCTGCTCTTCAAAAAATATTTGTAAGACAGAACAAGCTCATCATTACCTTCAAAATTATAATTTATTCTCTTTTACTTATAGCCCTACCCATAATTATTTCTTTACTCCCTCACACACGCACGGAAAAGACCTCTTGACAACGAAAATTTCACTAACTTCTTCATTTTTCGGGTTGAAGTAACATTTATACATTAATATGCAAAACTATGAACAATCAGTAGCGTCTCATGAAATCAAGACCTATTCTGGGGGACAAGTCTATAATTATGTGCTTTGCGTTTATGAAATGTCCGATTTCGTGAGTGAAAATTAACAGATATTAAATAAAGTCTTGGGACTAGAGGTTATGCAGTATGCGGCTTTTGAGAGTTCACCTTATGGGCCCTGGCCCCCTGGAGTTAGGCAGCCCATGTGCCTGAGCTCTTGGTCTGTATTTGCTATCCATCCCGATTTACGGGGAATCCGACATAGCATAAGAGCAAATACTCCCAGTTCCGGTAATCCGTCAGAACCTCATCGCGAAAATGACCAGTTAACTGGGAATCTGGCCTCGCATAATGTCTCAACATTTGACAGAATTAACTTATACGTGGAGACCTACAGCAGTCCCGCAGTCCCCCGAGTTTAGCCCCTGGCTTCTAGCCTCTCCTTCTCTCCCTCCCCTCTCCCCACCTCATTTTACTACTAGAGTAGTAGTCTGCTTTATCCCTGGAGTGCCAGGTGAGGGCTGGGGACGGAGGCAGTATCCTGTCTGGATCTCTTCTGTCTTTTTAGAGTCCCGTGCAGGGTTCTGAACACATATAATGTAAAGTGCGATCCAAAATCCCCTGACTGTGCCTAAAAAAAGCTCGTACACTTACTTTGGTGTTACACCCTCCATCATTTTCGAAATGAGCCCACTGGGAGTCCTCAGCGCTTTTTTCATACCTAAAAGCACCCCTGAAAGTCTGTAAGGGGTCAGCCTGCCAAGCACCACTTGCGAATCAGCCTATAAATTCTCTATTAGTCGAATTTCTTTTCTTGCAGATGAATTTTCATCTTTGAGAAAAGTTTTAAGTCTCATGTAGAGTTGTCTTCTGGCCAGACAGTTAATGAGAATCCGGAGGCAGTTACCCGAATTTGTAAGAGAGAAGTGGATGGCAAAGTGGTGTATCAACGACTGATGCTGCAGCATAACAACGCGGCAACGCACTGCATCCTCGGAGTTCAGCAGCTATTCAGGAATTTGAGCCGGGCAGTCTATCAGTTCAAGTCCATATTACATTTAGGATTTTCACCCTTTATTAACACCATTATAAACTGGATTTACGCGAGCCGGATACAAGTTTGTCTACATGGAGAGTAGTGAGATTTTGAGAGGGTAGGGAGCATTGGGAGCTTGTAATGTCAAGGGCTACACATCAGTGAATAGCAAACTGAGTGCCATCACTGTAATGAACGATTTCTATCGCAACAACCATTACCACAGCCATCACCGACAATTACATCATTTCAGTAGGACAATTTCTGTTGTCACAAATGGCGAGAAGCAAAGGACGATTAAGAGGATTTCATCTCTTTGATCGTTTTCCAAAATTGAACACGATCATTATGAGATCCAAGATCCCAATGAAAATTTACTATAATATATTACCTTTGATAACGCCACCACAAACGCCAGTGCCATTCCTACCGCCATCACGACAAATACCACCCCCACTCCTCCCTCTCCTCTGCAATATCCCTACCAATACAATAACAATAACCCCTCCATTACCAGGATATCACCATCACCTCCACAATACCGCAGTCAATCGCCATGGTCATTGCTATCACTACCCTCGATATTATCTCCACACTTCTACCACCATTAGCCAATCACTAATGTGGGCACTACCCAGGGCCATAACTACCACCTCCGGGGCCCCAAAAGACCATCGCTTAGGGTTCCACTTCCCCATCCCCTCACCCACCAAGCTCCATGTATCAGCACTAAGGAAAACGTCAGAGATTCTGGCTTTGTATTCATTGAACGTTTGTTGTTTTCTACGAGTGACCAAACATCTGAGGGCCGATGCAGGAATGTTGTCGAGCGAGGTTNGGGGGGGGGGGGGGGTGAGATGGAGGGCGGGACATAATTTAGAATGGTCCGAGGGCATACAACCCGGAAAGTTTTCACGAAAACGGGCAGCAAAGGGAGCAGTTTAGGTCCATTTCTCCTAAACTTGGGTGACATTTTCATCATGAATTGTCTATATTTAAGGTCATTCCATGGTCTTCAAAATTAATCTTGAGAGGTCCGAGAGCATTCCCCCTAGGAAAGTTTTATACGAATAAGGAAGCAAAGAGAGAAATTAGGGCCACTTCTAGTCGAAATTTGTTGAACATTTTTATCATGCTTGTGTATTTTTTAAGATGAATTTTAGGCAAAATTGTTCTACAGCTTTTAAACTGAAGATGGTACGATACTCTGCTAAAGTCAACCTAATGGGAAACATTTATCAAGAATACATTCACATGTAATGCATTCTACTGTCCACCCGACATAGTAATAAGAAACTGTTAGTAGATCATTCACCGTATCAACAGGGTCAATGCTACAAAATCTAAAATTCTATAGCAAAACACCACGGTTCTTGCAGACTTATAGAGGCCTGATATATAACATTTTGGTAATATTTTTCTGATCACATTCACACGCATACAACATACACACACACTCACTCACTCACTCACTCACTCACTCACTCACTCACGCTATTCGAGTTGTCTTCATGGAAATTATTGTATGGCAGAATATAAGGAAATAGTATATTTTGTTCATTCACAAATAATAATTTAACAACTCTTTTCTATTATAGGTCCCTTTTATAAATCCTTCATCTCCTCTCCCCTTCCCCTTCTCTTTCCCCTAAAGAAAACAAAATTTAAGCATGCCGTCTCTCGCTCGCTGCTTTTTCTCTTTATTTCTCTCTTTCTCTCCCCTATTGTTCTTTCCTCATACTTTTCTCATCTGTCCTTGTCTTTTCTTTTCTCTCACTACCGTTTTCCTCCTCCCCTCTTCGGGGTCCATNGGGGGGGGGGGGGGGGGGGGGTGCTAGTAACGGCTCTGCCACTACCACTACTGCCCAGAATTACGGAGAAAAGA
>JAWQUT010000434.1:539619-550766 GCA_033807755.1 Ellobium chinense | reverse complement strand
CACACACACACACACACACACACACACACACACACACACACACACACACACACACACACACACACACACACACACACACACACAAACTGCACCACTGCCGAAAACATCAGTCCGAAGTTTACCTGCCCTCATGAAGGTCAAACAATGGGCCCGACAATCTATAATCTGAATAAGTTTACCCGACCCGTAAGTACCCGACTCTAAGACAGCATTGTCTGAGCTCGCTCACAATTCGAAAAACCGGTTCGGCCACTGCTTATTGTGGGCAAGAGGCTTTTACTTTTAATGCGATGATCAGTTATCGTCCCAGGTATAGGGTGGGGCAGTTCAAAAGCGCGAGATTGAAGTCGCTAGGTCAGTGTGTGGCGGTACTAAAGGCGCGAGATGGGAGTGACTGTGTGGGTATCCTGGAAACATGTAGAACAGGCTAAGACTTGATGGAAACGAGAGGACAGACTGATCACCCCGAAGACTGGTCTTCCGGCATTCGGACAGTCAGAATGATGAAAACGGATGAATGGACTGGTAAACAGACGGACTAGTACACAGACATACAATGGGACGCGTTGATAGACCTGCATCAGCTTGTCAGACAGTAATATTGGCATGCGGAGCAAGCAAACAAAGCAGCAGACAGACAGAACGACAGTTGGGGATAAATGGAATTGTCACTCAGTAAGCTACTTTGGGTATTCATGTCATGATTTGTAGTAGTAAACAAGGCAGTACCAAGATAGGCCACGCTAGAGTTGTAAGCATTATATACTGTTGTAGTGAATTTGTGTTTTGCATCAGTATTCAGCAATATTTATCTCAATATACATAATAGTTACACGCTCGAAACGTGCGTCATTTAAACATCCTTGTCATTTGCGATATCTCTTATATTAATTTAATGATAAAGTTATTGTCACTTAAATGGAATGTAAATCAGACACCTTCAACTCTTACTTCCTAATTACTGCTATCAGTCAGATTCTTAATAACTCGGGATAAATCTGAACAACGGTCCCTTGCGTTCCCGACAGTATTCATGACCTCCTTTCGAAGCCGAGATTCCGAGAATATTCTTTGTAAATACATACGAGGTTTCTGCATACACGGACAAACAGCTCGGCCTGCGAAGATATAATTTCATTGTTCGGACGGCTTTGCTGTGCTAAGAGTATCGCATCTAGATCAATACAACTTGCAAAAAATATAGATTATATCCGTCTGTTGATGTACATAGAATTTTATCCTAGTTTCTATTAATCATTTTAAGTTACTGGCTTTAAATAAAGTTTCTCTGATTTTGTTCTTTGGGGAGAGGGGGGNGGGGGAGAGGGGACACCCGTTATATGCACACAAACCGTACAATGGCGGTATATTTAACATTGCTTATTATTTCATGGTATGTTGTGCGATTGCTGATGCAAACTCATAGTCAGGGTCCCTCTTCCCCCTCCTCTGGCCAGATCATTATCTCCCTTGTTTTCACATCAATGAAATAACTTTTAAAATTATGCACACACATCTTACAGTCGACAGAATTAAATAAGCTGGCAGTCTATTTAGTCATTACCTATTATTTCATGACATTTTAGGTGAATACTGACGACATCTGCACTNTTCAAAGTCCCTGTTAACTCATAATAGCCTAAAGTTAAAATTATGAACACAATGTAAAAGACATCAACGTTGGATTTTTTAACTCACATAAACATCCTTCCGTATTTTCTTGACGTTGCTCTGGTCCTTGGGGCGGCCATACAAATAATATCCCAATGGTTATAATGCCCTTTCGTTTGAGGAAATGATAAAAGCCAAGCGGTTGGTTTTCTCGTTGTAGATACCTGCTGTCATTATTCAAAGAAAAAGCAAGGTAAATACAGTCTTATTCCTTGTTAAATTCCACACCAGATTTCAGTTAAGGCAAGTTATTGTGAGACTCACGCCTATGACCACATCTCTTCCAGAGGTGGGCTGGAAGCTGGGACATCAGCACTAAAACGTTCCACCTTGCAGGTTATAATTAACCTGTGCACCCTCACCTTCGTCAAGTTCAGTGTGTGATAACTGCCTGCTACTTGGCTGCGACTTCACCACCCTCACCAACAAGCACTGTCTACAACAACGCGTCAAAATATTTGTTATATAGTGCAAAAGCATTAGGATTTAACATGGAAATGCGTGTAGAAAGTTGATATTTTCATGAGGCATTCCTGGGGTGTCCCTTATTAGATATCCGATGTGTCCCAAAAATTCCCCGACCGGAGTTTCGCTTACTTAGCGTTAATTTTGTTAGCATTTAAATATGCCCTAAATGACACGCTACATAATCGATGGGCGTTCAAGAAGTCTTTAGCCTAACTATGAAGGAAACTTGTCAGAAAACTGAAATTCACCATACATGATGTTACTTCTCTACATAGTCACCATGTAGATTGACGCATTTCTCTCAACGGTCTTTGACCTTCAAAAGTCCTTGGGCGTAATAAGACCCCAATTGTGAGTCCAACCAGTCTTCTACGGCACAAATGGTCTCCTCATTGCTATGAAAACGTCTTCCCTTCATAGATTTCTTGAGGTTAGGAAAGAGAAAAAAGTCTGAAGGAGCTAAGTCTGGCGAATAAGCTGGGTGCGGTAGAATTTTATAGCCACAGTCGCCTGCAGTCTGAATTGACATCATGTCTCTGTGTGCAGGGGCGTTATCATGCAGCAGAAGAACTCCTCTGCGCAGCTTTCTTTTCGACGTCTCTTCACTAGAGCTGGCTTCAGTTTTCTCACTGAAGCTGAATAGATATCTCCTGTTACTGTATGTCCATTTTCCAGGTACTTAGTCATAATGATGCCTTCACAATGCCAAAAGCAAGACAGCAGGATTTTTCCGCTTGGCGGTTGCACCCGCGCTTTCTTAGGTGCAGGAGATGAAGGGGTTTTCTACCGCATTGATGCTTGTTTCTGTTCAGGATCAAAGAGGTGGACCCATGTTTCATCCATTGTGACGATTCTGTCAAAAAATTCGGCATCTTTGGATTACATCTGGAGAAGTTGTTGGCAGCACTAAACCCTATGTTGTTTTTGATCAGGCGTCGAAAGTCGGGGTACCCATCTTGTAGATACTTTAGACATGTTAAGATCATTGTGATGAATTGTTTCAATCGACCCTATACTAATCTTTGCTTCTTTCGCTAACTGTTGAACATTTATACGTCGATCTTCGAGTACCAATTTCTTCACCAGTGCAACACTTTGTTCAGTGACAACGGACGGTGGACGACTTCTCGTGCATCATTCATTACCGACCAAGAACCTGATTTGAATTTCCTAGTCCAATACGTAACAGTTTTATATAAATGACACATATCCTTGTAAACTTCAACCATTTCTTCAAAAATTGCTGTAAGAGATTCTTCTTGCAGGTGAAGGAATTTGATAACAGAGCGATACTTAACAGACTCCATTGTTTTGTCTGCTATGACCTTCCATCCCAAGGTTCGTCTAATTGGTTCACAGAAAGTGCTGTGTAGTGCGCAGCTCCGGTTGGATTTTCCCAAAACCTTGCAAGACGTCTTATAAATGAACTCTTTATGTCTCCTAAAAATTTCATAAGCCTGTGATGATTCCTTCTTAGTTAGGCTTAAGACTTCTTGAACGCCCCATGTAGTGGCATTTCAGTTTGGTGCACTGATTACATGGAAAGCAGGAGATCCACATTGTACGATGCCAGAGTTTTTCTCTGGTCACATCGCATAAAATGAGTTATAGGTTCAATTTTTTGATACCGTGTTAGAAAATTTTCTGTCGAGACTGCATTGATTAGTTATCTCCTTCACATAGCCTTTAATACTACCCCTCCTTCACATATGAGTCTAGCAATATGACAGATTACATACAACATTTCGAACCTGCGGTGTTGAACAAGTCTAGTACAATTAGATCTAGTAGGTGTTAAAGAAAAATTTAAGACATGTGAAGGCATCGTCGGGTTCAGTCAAACTCTTTTGTTCGCAGGCGTAAGACACTTTGTCAGTAGCATTAATTTTTAATAGGAGCGAAGGTCATGTCCACAATAATCCAGCAAAGCGAGATCAGATTATGTTTTCCAGAATGACCTATGCAAGACCTACCTGAAGGGAGTAGATGGGATGTAATTTCAAAGAGGAACATCTCCTCTAACCGAAACATGTGATAAATGACAGATTAAGCTTGCTGTATGCTGACAACGACAAGTAAACGAAAATAATATACCTGTGTAGAAGCTGAAACTAAAGTATTTTGAAAATGGCAGCGGCTGCCGACTCAAAGACACTTTACTTCAGATACCCAAAATTTTGCCTAGACCAGGTGAACATTTCCAAATCAAGCAATCATTTACAGGGTCGCTAAAAGATTATGCATACCAGCTGTTGTTCCTACTACTCAAACTGCTTAGATTACTCCGATATTTTGAGGGCTTGGATTTCGTTATGTTCAATGACGAATGAGTTCAGTGTGTAGGCAAAATGCAAGCAGGTCAATCAACACTGTCTCAACTAATGATTTTCAACAAGACTTGCCGTCAGACGAGACAAATCATTCTCATAGGTTAAAGTTCTAGAGCACGACAAGAACATGGCAGGGTAGCTGAGGCTTGTTTTGCAGCACTTGCATTTTTCCTGCATGCTACTTTGCATCCACTGCTGACACAACTGACAATCTATAGAACTAGTATGCATAAGAAAGAAGCTGGTTACTTTTCATGGTGAAGATCACGATCTAGAGAATCTTTCTATGTAACAGTGGATTTTGGCCATGTTGCACCAATAATTATGGACAATAGCTCAATTATGCAAATGCATTTATGCTCAAACGTTTTTTAAACCACGGTACTGATCTACACGAATCACATTTTATTGAAAACATGTCTCTTGGGATAAAAACAATAAACCTATGAGGCCCGATTGATAATTTGTTCAATACAATGTACATTGTATCGTTATGATGACCGATAAATCTTTTTGTTCGCTCACGTCAAATTTGAAGTCTGTAACAGTGATAATTTTTACGGAAATTTGACACAGGTGTTTCGAAGTTGCCAAATATATAATAGATTATTTTGTTTTATTTATTTCAAAATAACAGAATGCATTGCATCCACTTTTGGTAGACGAGTTTCACATCTGCATAATAATGTCAGGAAAAATAATACAGTAAGAAAGAAAATAACAACATACAAACATAATATGTAACAAATCAACAGGAAGTTGTTAAATTGGACATTCGAATAATACGTGCACTTTTGCATAGTTCAGAAACACATTAATTATATTTTCGGCACAAGCTTGGGGCAAAACATTCACTGTGGCGAAGGAGACCCGGAGTAATTGCTGCAACGCATTTGGGAGCATAACAGGATGCTGATTGTTCCCTCGTTGGGTTTACCACAATTGTGATGACAAAACGCTCCCATTGAAGTCTGTAACAGTGATAATTTTTACGGAAATTTGACACAGGTGTTTCGAAGTTGCCAAATATATAATAGATTATTTTGTTTTATTTATTTCAAAATAACAGAATGCATTGCATCCACTTTTGGTAGACGAGTTTCACATCTGCATAATAATGTCAGGAAAAATTATACAGTAAGAAAGAAAATAACAACATACAAACATAATATGTAACAAATCAACAGGAAGTTGTTAAATTGGACATTCGAATAATGATGCCAAACTTTTGAAGACAATCTAAATTTTGCTGACGCGTAGTTGTGTACGGATAGCTTTCTTCAATTCCTCCCCCGCACATCCCTAGGCACAAAAACCAACGTTGATGATAACAATGCTCCTGGCACTCTCCGATTTCAGCTATGGGAATTTTAAAAAAAAATAGATGGTCACGGAGACTGTGGTCGACCACCTCCAATGACCATTTCAGCAGGCATCCCTGCAGCCGGACGATATACATATATATATATTCCTTTTTAGACTAACAAACATTAAGCATTACTTGGCCTAAGAAAATGTAAATGATGGGAAAAACACATCGTGATCATGAACTTATAAATGCAGCGGGCATGCTCCATACATTGCCTTCTTCATACATATGGTTCAGTTCGCACTCTTGCATGTTGATCCATTAGGCTGTAGCTGATCAGTGATCAGTAATACGGAGGTTAAATTCAGGGTGTTGCCCATTGGCATTGTTTCAATGACCTGGCTACCTTACATGTTGGCTTTAATCCACACTCGCAGAAAACATAAGAGAAAAAAATATTTCGCGCAAACGTGCCACCTGTCGCTCTCACACGAATGGTCACGAAGCCGCACCCACTGTTGGACGCAGAAACGGGTGTAATGGTAATGGTAAATGTATTTGAAGCAGTGTCAGCTCAGCAAGTTCACACTCGGTCGCACGACTGGCCAAGGGTGACCACTGGGAGTTGGATGACGGACAGTGTGCCTACTCTTTATGGTTAAGATTTCATAATTTTGGTTTCGACTTTCAGTTCCCGATTTTGGGTGTCCAGAAAAAAAATAGTCTAATTTACTAACGAAATTCGGGAATACAGCAGGCATATTTTCGTTTTTGAGGTAAGAAATTTCTATTTTCATAACAAGAATGTTTGTCTCTAACTGAAGTATTATACATAGTCTTCAAGTGAATTTATTACGAAGATAGCGTAAAGTACACTTGATTTAATTGGAAATCCACGTCCAAGAATTGTTGCTTTGATTTTTAAGATTTATCCGCACATTTCCGTGATATGCTATTACTTGGACTTTGGGGATGTATAATGTCCAGGTCCTAGAGTACTTTGAGTGATATGTATCCATCACATAGATAGTAATGAATTATAGCGCAGCATTTATGATTAAAATATAAAATAAACGCTGGCCGATGGACTAACTTCAGAACTGTGTCCAGACTGGTCTGACCTGAGAAGGCAAAATTACTGGGATCTCTGTGAACCGGTACCAGCTTTCTACTGGTGCACATAGGCTGTTGACATTCTATCTGTAAATAGAAGATCAATTATTAAAGTGCAGATCTCTACCAAAGCAAATTTTTGTAACGGAGGGGGGAGGATGGGCGGAGGGAACCATTCAACACACACACACACACACACACACACACACACACACACACACACACACACACACACACACACACACACACACACACACACACACACAAGATAACTGCTTTACTTGTAGGCCTGTGAAAGCTATGTCGCACTTACATCGAATGCAGTTACGACATTGTTTTATTGAAGAAAATTTTACCAGTGTTTTAGACAGGCACCAAAATATTACCCGCATTTCTAACCAGCTAGCTCTATGTCGCAATTAGGACATCACATACAGTTTCGACATCACTGGTTGTAATAAAAACAAAAAGAATTTTGTAACATACCTCGTACATTGTGCGTCGTTTTAATCAGATAAGCACCAGTTCTAGCCTTTTCACATTTTCATGTAAACTGGTAACTTTTTTAAAGTTAAATATTAACTCAGTCTTTAGTCTGTAAGACACTTTCTTTTGCTTTGACTTGTACCAAAAGTTAATCGTTTCATGCTGTAATTAAGTCGCACTTTTCCATTAAGTTACATGCACAAAAATTGATACCTTAAAAAAATGTAAAAAAAAAAATAAGCAAGCAAGCAAGCAAGCAAGCGAGCAAGCAAGCACGCAAACCAAGCAAGCAAACAAACAAGCAAACAAGAAAGCAAGCAAGCAAGCAAGCAACCAATCAACCAAACAACCAAACAAACAAGAACGAAGAAACGAAGAAACAAACGAGAGTGAAACGTACCTTCTCGTTGGCAGAAGTAATAAAATGTATTAAAATACAAGTGTTAAGATATGTATATGTCCATAACTGCGACTCTATTAACGCTGCTGAGAGAGCTTTCACGCCAACTAAAAAAAAATATTATGATGTTTATAATCTCTGGTAAGGGTGCCGATGGTTTTTCTATCTCTTGCCCTTCCCACCATTTCATTCAAACATGACGTGGGCCTTAGATGTCGTGGTTAAAATCTGGACAGTGATTGCTGTTATTTGAAGAAAAACTTGGAAGTCTGATTGGTATGAAATGGAGAAGGATATTTCATTCACTGCAAAGTACGTGTGAGTACGGATTTCTTAAAATCACAGCCAGGACGAAGATACCGGTATGCCTGTCTTGACGATACACAGGCTACTCCAGAAGTTTATTAGGCAAACTAGGAAGAGCATCACTAAATCTGGAGTTCGCTGTATGATAATCCTTTCCCTACCTCTTTTCTTTGCTAAAACACTGACATGCTCACTCACGGCGAAACTGAGTTCGTCTATTAAATCATGCATAGAACTGCATCACAAGGAATAACATGGAGACCATATTGGCCTAAGGCTATTGATCTTTGTCGTCCCAGTTTAACCATTGACCACCATTCCCAGTTTAGTCGATCCTGTTATTGACAATTCCATACATAACACTAATGGGCAACTGTATGCACAAATCTGCAAAAGTATGTGGATCAACAAAGGGTCTGGACAAGAATTTGTATTGAGGTTCATTAGTTCAGAGTCTCTACTGGGGTGGAAATGTCCCCCATCCATGGCTTTAGAACTATATTCGAGTATGAAGTCACCAGCATGAGCGAAACTCTGTGTGGCTCTATGTGGGATTAGTGATTAAAACTTTGCAAGGGACGTTGACAGCATGATGACATGTAGCTGCCGGAAATAAAGGACGGACATCATAATGAGACTGCCCTTTCAGGGCACGCATAGTCTTGATTATTTTCAATACATTGGAGACCCATGGCCATCTCTTACTTACACCCTTCACTAGTCGTACTAGCAGCACTATCCGCAACCTCACCAATGTCATCATTTGTCAGCAGAACATCTTCTACAAGTATCATTATCCGGGCCTCTAAGCCTGCACTATCAACAATTATACTGTTGTCAATATCAGCACTACCTTGACAAGAAAAACTACATCATTGCCAATATAATTGCTACATCGGCGAAAAACACCACTGCCAATATCAGCATTACCTCGGTACGCAAAGCACCCATTGTTAGCACTTGACCAGCACTCTTCGTGCACACCAGGCAGGTTCTGCTGAACACGATCAATCCATAAAGAGTTTCGTGCACAACTCATGAGTCATTTAATCTTGACGGATATAGAACTATATAATATGGCATTTTAGTCCGAAACCTTTCACACCCGTTTAATACGGTAAGGAGATTAGGTGACCCCACCTCGAATACCCAGACCGGAATTAGGGATCTAGGTTCGATGTAGGTCCAACTTAGTCGAATTTATTTTGTTAGGCCCCGAGGAGTCTATGTCAAAGACATAGTAACCGATCGTCAATGCAGGGACCAAAAAGTAAAATGCAAAGACGATGAGATAAACGTGAAACAACCGTTTCCATTTTTGTTTGGGTGGGGGAGGGGGGAAGGTGGTGGTGGTGGTAGTAGTGTGGTAGTGGTGGGGGAACGATTGGTCTTTTTTCATTAAGTAGAAACAGATTGATGGCCCATCCTATATCTCCTTACAATGCAACAATCGATAACACACTAATCTGGATAGAAAACTCGAGAGTACTTGCATGCCTTTTGCGTTTCTCTTTTGCACATGTGTGTGTGTGTGTGTGTGTGTGTGTGTGTGTGTGTGGGAATACAATGGAGACCCAGACCTGTATTTGGGTCTTGATTGTTGTTAAGACAGACTTTGCGTAGTTTTATTCAAGGTTTCAAATGACTTTAGCAATGTTGTAGATAGCCCCTTTCATAGATACAAGTCTTAATTCCATACCCTCTACGAAACAGCAAACTTCGTCGTTGAAAAAAATGTAAGTCATGTTTTGAGATAATTACATGACTACGTTCTTAAGTATCAAGGTGCATTTTTGGACTATCGATGCCACTAAAAGCTAAGACCACCGAGGGAAGGTGGTAGATGGGGGAGTAGGGGGGAATGAAGCGAAGTGGCATGATCATGGGCATTCGACCATATTGTCGTAAATGGCGATAAAAAAGGATGTTTGTTTGTTGTTTGGTCTGTTGGTGTTGTCGTTGTAGATGATGAACAGCGGGGAGGCGAGCCCGCCTAGGCTATGGGCTTTAGCCTAACTCGAACCTCAACCGGCAGCCGCAGTTGTTGCAAACAGACGTCAGGAACACAGCCGTGTAGAGTGGACGACATCAAAGTTTATTTACATGCATGCAGTGCAGATAGAATATTTTGACATCAGTCGCAGTTTCCAGACTACCAGCCAGCCTTGTGGGGAGAATGCGTGAAGAGCCTCGCAGGAGCCAGATGTGGGCTCGACTGCGCTGAGGCATAGACTAACACCAGACTCGAACTCAAAACCAGACTCCAAACCAGACTAACTCAGGGGAAAATTGGTGTGAAATGTAACATGGATACGCGGACATATCGGAGAGCTACTACGTCAGAGGCCTCTCGCGATGCGCTAATTTGGTATCAATGTGGGAAAAATGGACAATGGCTGGAAAGTTAACGGAAGCTGGCAGGGTAGCTGTGCAAGTTACATCAACATGTCATACATCAAATTGTAGGGCATAGCAAGATAAATAAGTTGTACAGATCATCCCAAGTCATTAGAAAACTGATAATTAGAAAACATGATCTGAAGGTGCTGAGAGGCAGCTTACCTATGTCGGTTGCATAACATTAAGTGCCAGTAACTCAGCGAAGAAATAACGGTATGTCATAAATGATAGTACAAATGATTTGTCGCAGACAGATGCTCAAGTGACTTAAGTTTGATGAATGCCGCTTTAGTGGTTACTGAGAAAATTACAGTTGAGTGCTGGCATGAAAGCACAAATTTACTACAATATACTGTGCCAAATTTCCAATAGCTAGAGCCTACCTAAACCGTACCAACAATATTTAAACACTGTACTGGCTTTTAATTCCACTTTCAGATATTTCTGGGTACTTAGATCTTCTTCTCACGAACAGCTTCAGATATATAATACATGTACCTCTGTTTCCTTTCCTTTGAAACCCACGTTAGTGACTATAATTTCAAAATATAATGCCCCATGGAGAGTTGTCTTAATACTATTCTCACTTCAGGATGTATGTATGTTCGCCATTTATTGATTGTAACTGAGAGAGCATTTATTACTCTAGTTGTTTTCAGGGGGG
>JAWQUT010000434.1:352140-526441 GCA_033807755.1 Ellobium chinense | reverse complement strand
AGTGGGTGGGTGGGTGGATGAGAGAAGGAAACAGACATTGTGTGCAAGTCAGTGTATACGTGGGAGTATCTGTATGCATGAGTATTTTTCTTTATGTATTTCTGTAATTATATCCATCGTAATCACTGTTACAAAGACACATTTTCCCTGTGGATGAATAAATATATCTTATCTTATCTTATTTCATATCATCTCATCTTATCTTATCTTATCTTATCTTATCTTATTTTATCTTATCTTATCTTAAAGCATTAAAGTTGACACAAGGTAATATTTGATCCACATCCTGTGGATGACTGAGTTCCATAATAAATTTGAGGAAAACTGTCATCCTACCTGTTGGCAAATGGCGATTCTTAGTCACTATGCACATTTACTTTTGGTACTGTTAATTTAGGAATAGATGTAGGTCATGGCTACCTTGATAAAGTAGAATTTCAGAACTCATGTAGGCACCATTCAGTAAATAGTACCTTTGAATGACCTGTTCTCATCTTTCCAACTCTTTATATCACTGGAACTGTCAGTTTCCTATTGTAACTTCTCTCTTTTGTATAATATTTCATACTGTAATAACAGCACGCTTTGCTTCATATCAAAATTAATACGTAAAGGTTATGTTAATTGTTATGGACTTTCACTGAAAAGACTTGGCAAAGAACAATGTTGAAGGACATGAGAAGAACAGTTGTTAAAAGTACCTGAAAACTGTATGTACAGAGATAACCCTTCTGTAAACAAAACAAAATTCTCAGCATGTGAACTGATATTTTATACTTTTGAACTTAAGTGATTTTGCCTTCTTTTTGGTATTTTTGGGCAGGGAGCCATGTCCAGAAATGTAATGTTTAATCAGTAATGACACTTTTACTAATATCACATTTACAAAGAGGTTGATTTAGAAGTGCAGTTTGCATAAAAAATCATGAAAATTTAAGCATAATATATATTCCTAATATGTTGCCAGGTTCACCATCAACTCTCAGTCAGGTGTCATCACCACCATTGCACCCTTGGACTTTGAGCAGACAAAATCCTTCACCATTCCTGTCATTGCTCGAGACACAGCCATCAATCGGAGAAGTGCAACTTCAACAATAACTATAAATGTTGTTGATGTACAAGATAATGTTCCTTTATTCAGTCAGACAAGCTACACAGCAACAGTTCCTGAAAATCAGCCCAATGAACTGGTGGCTCAAGTAGTGGTAGGTCTCATTCCAAGAAAGCAGTTTCTTCAGTTTGTATTTTGGCATAAGATAAAAGCATGAGCCATTTACCCAACCAGAGCAGCAGATGTTTTGGGCTGTTTACCAAAGGTCACATGTTTCATTTAGGAATGATGCTCTTCTGTGAATTTTTGGAAATGGGAGTATATTGTCTCTTCTGAAAAGGCCCTGCAAGCTTTGGTCTCAGATAGCCTGAGAGGATAGAAAATAATTCTAAGATCACTGTCTGAAGTATTGCTATGGATCTAGCGAATTGTTGAGGATCGAGTTTGAAGAGGGGGGATAATTTTTACATTCTAGAACCATCAGCAAAGTCAGTTTACTATGGTTTGATTGCAGCTGGTGCTCTTTAGCTCTAAGCATTTATTTTTTATAAATTTCATGTAAACATACATCATGATTGAAGAGTTTTTCTCATTCTTTTCATGGCATCTGAGCTAGCCTATAAGAAGGACATTACTAATTCAGTTGCATGTCATATGATCAAATTGGGATCATCTGTATGTAGTTTTTCTTCTCCAGAAAACAAATTGTCATTGGGTAATTCTGCATGGAGGTGTCATTCACAAGTAATTTACAGTGTCTTTCATAAATTCTAAATGCTCCTGCCTATTACTGACATTACTGTGTTAGATTTGAAGCTCTAGTAATCATTGTGGAATGACTGTGGTAAAATGAGTTTTGGAGATTGTCATGGAGTTTCAAAAACAGTGTCTCCAGGGAACTGGGGATCTTAGAAAACTAAGTTATCAGTGATTTAAGGTGCCTTTTTTTTATGTGAATTATTTCTAAAATATTCATCCATTTGAAGCCTTAGATAGTTCAGAGAAATTTCATAAAAGGTGATGGTCATCCCTGATCATTGTTGGAATGAAAATAAAGTTAGGTATTCTGTTGGCATTCTGATACATATTCCATTTTCCATAATTTTCCTGTGCACATCTGTAAGTTGTTAAGAGAGTGCCTATAGAAAGTTGTACTGAAAATAACTGCCAACTGAAAAGAATGAACACTTATATTAGTGTCCACTGCTTAGTACAGTACTTTAGTAATGGCTTTATGTCGTCCAACAGGCAACAGATGCAGATTCAGTGCCACAGATTGAGTACCTTCTTGTTGGAGATGATTCAGCAGTGTTCACAGTTCAGCAAGATGGGAGAGTGTTCACCACTGGCAATCTAGATTATGAGACCAAAACTGTGTACAATTTCTTTGTAACAACTGTGGATGGTCAGAACTCTTTCATCTCATCTGCGTCGGCTGCTATTACTGTCAATGTTTTGGTAGGAGAAAGTGTTACAACTAAGGACCGTTTATCTGAATATCTATATAAGAAATAACAGGCCCATAAAGTTGTAAGCTGCAACACATTCTTTAGATCCTTCAAGAAGCCAATTTGATCATGCACAGTGTGTGTTTTAAATAATAGTTTGCAGTTTAAGGCATGAAGACTGTTAATGCAGATGTCAAGAGATGTCAGTACTCATAAAGAAGAACATGATTAAGAAATTCAGGCGAGCAGTATAGTAATGCTGTGTCCTTAGCAGATACAGGAATACATCCAAAGGCTAACATATTTTGCTCATATTATCTGGCAATGATTTTCCTCCAGGATCGCAATGACAACTCGCCAGTAGTGACTTTATCTGAAACAAACATCACAAGGGAAGAGACAACAGCAATTGGAACCCGTCTGATAACAGCCACAGCTACTGATGGTGATCCACAAGTAAGTTCAGTATATTCTCCTTATTTTCTTTCCATCCTGAAGATTCTAGACCTTATGTTTACAGAGTTGCTTCAGTGAGAACCTATTTATCAGGTACCAATGTTGATGATATATTATTGGGAGAGGTTTCTGTTTGTGACCACTTGGCCAACCAAGGCCAAAAAATGAATTACGGCCACTTGGTCAAATTACTTCTATAAATTACAGCCAACAGGGAAAGAAGTTAGTGTTACCATTAGATCAACATTCTGAAAAGGCTATTGTAGCTGTATTACTTCTCTGTCTGTGAATATGTAAGTGTAATTTTGTCATTTTTGAAATCGATGGGGCTGTGTGTCTCATTAATCTTAATCTTTTGGGTCCCATATATTCTGTTAGGACTATCAGCTTCAAGCTGTCTAGTTGAAAGGAATAAAAATAATTGCCTTATTTCACAAGATACATTCTTGCCTTGTTCTTGNCCCCACGAGAATGCATCCACACTATAACCATAGCTTGAATTGGCCTCAGTAATCCACTTACAGGCATGGTGATTATTATTCAGGAAGGCCAAGCAAGGAGAGGAGTTACATTAGTAAGATGATGGTCAGACGGTCCAATCTTGGCAGGCTCAGTCATATTGAATATTGTAGCTTGAATTGGCAGAGATGGTACATTGTTAGGATTAAAAAGCTGAACTGACTTAAATAAACATTTGAGAGCATTGCAGTCAATTAGTTATAACAATAACAACTCTCAGTAGTTTTGGTAATAAGGAGGTGAGTTAGTATTAGATGGTGAAGTGGTAGAATCTTGATAGTAATTGATTCCATCTTACATGGATGGATTACTTTAATATCTTATTTTCTTCATTTACATTATCACATCTTGTTGACTTAAGTTTGCCGAACATTAAAATTGTCTTTTCTTTGTCATTCATCATTCTGATTCAGAATAATATTTTCTCTTGATACAGAATACACTGAACAGTCGCATTGCCTTCAGCATACAAAGTGTGAATCCTCTATCTGGGCGAGATTTGTTTGTGATTGAACCAAACACTGGCGAGTTTTTCTTGGGACGACCATTTTCTAGTGATGATGCAAAAGCCACAAGATATGAGGTTGGTAGCTGAGATAGCATCAGAGCTAAACTTTCCACAGGTCATACTTAGTTTACTTTAGGCTGTAAACCAAACAGCAAACTTACTAGCCCACAATACAGACATTTCCATGACTCATATATCTCGGCATCACACAACACAGTAGATACCATATAGATTTGACTACCATCTGCCTATCCACCCTCTACAGTGAAGTGTTGCAAATCTTAAAATCTGTCATCATTCTGTAATCTTTTAGTACATGAAAACAGTTGTCTTCTTGTTCACTTTGTAAAAGTAATATTTAGACTGTAGGTTTTCCCAAACTCCTAAAGTATAATGAAATTCATCTTTTGTTTCCTCCCATAAAAGAGAAATGTACCTGGGAACCCAGCAATACAAGGTGTCATCGTCCCCTAAAGTGCACAACAAAAACAGTGGGCAAATGAAAGTTGTGCACCACTGCGTCTTATTTGCAGCATTTAGTTTTACACATTAGAAATAACTCTTACCAGTTCATGGGATTTCAGGATTTTCAATATAATTTTTTAGGTCTTCCAATATTTTAAGTTTCTCTAAGATTACAAGACTAAAAAATACATTGTTATACATTTTAAAAAGCAATTTAAATGGGCCGTCTGAAAAGTAATGTTTTAGCTTTCTGTGAGTTGGCATAGCTGAAAAGTGACCTAGTTTTTATTACTCTTTATAGTAACAGAATAACAAAAATTTATAATGCATAACAATCACAAAGAAGGAAAGAAAAAACTGATTACAGTAATTATCCTTACTTTATATTCTTGATAAAGTATGTCCATTTCAATATAATATAAGCGAAAATGGCATATTTAGTCCACAAATAAAAGCACAGTGGCATAGAGAAAATGTTCATCAATCGGGTTATTTTCTTCTTTGAAAAGTGAAAAAGAAATTTTGTTCTGAAAGTTACTTATAAAAAAATTAACAAAAATTTTTTTTTGCTGTAAATGGTAAAATTACATGTAATTATCATAAAATATATCATACATTCTGAAAGTGTAAAAAATTAGCAAGGAATTACCTTCTGGAATGACCTAGTTTTCCATTGTATTTATAAATACAAAATCCCATTGTATGAACTGGGGAGAGTTAATGCTTCCCTTTGACAGACCCACATGACAAAGAAAATGGGGTCCATCTTTGTGTGTAGGAACTGTGATTCCTGAAAGTTGCAGGAGCCAAATTATAAAAACTTCTTTGAGCCATCTACTAAAATGTTTTCTTCAAACCACAGGAACATTCCACAATGGCCAAAACCAGTCTGTAGGTTTGGTGCCATCACTGTGCTCAAATTATTTACTCTGTACAGTGGGAGTCCTTCATTTAGATTTTCCACAAGTTAATTAAAAAAAAGGTTAAAACTTTGACCTTCTTTTGCAGACCACAGGCCTGCACAAATAAAATCTGCTGAAACATTTGGGAAACATTGCCTGCAGCAACTGTATTTTTACACATCTGTGGTGTGATTTGAGGTTATTTGATTGTTTCTACAGATTCTGTCCATGGGCATGTTTTATACTCTGCTATTTTTGACTGTGATGGTCAAGAGATTCTGGACCATTGAATTTCAGTTTGCAGGAGCCAAATTGTAAAAGCCTCTTTAAGCCATTTAATAAAATTTTCCCCTTGAGCCACAAGAACATTTGGAGATGGCCAAGGCTAGTCTGCAAGTATGGTGTCACCACTGTGCTCAAATTATATAATATTTACGGTGGAGTCCTTCATTAAAATTTTTGACAGTTTTAATTCAGATGAAAAAATGCCTTAAAAATTTAGCCTTGCTTTGCAGACCACAGACCCACACAAATGAAATTTGCTGAAGTCATTAGAGAAAATTACCTGCAGCAATGATTTTTTTACATATTCAGAACTGTGGTTCCATCTTATATGATTATTTCTACTCAGTCTGTCCAATGGACAGATAAAGGAACAGATACTCTGCTATTATTGACTCTGATAATCCAATTTTTTTTTTACCAGTTAGGCTACCGCAACCTATATATTCTGTTCTCAGCTGCTGGACCATAATATATCAAAAATTAAAGAAAAAGAAATCTTCAGTCCCTAATATTTCTGTATATTTCCACACACCAAATAGCCTTAGATTTTGAGATTTTTGTGACTGTGAGCAAGTAGAGGGAGGAAAAACTTGTGGAGAAATTCAAATTATGCGCTGGTTGTCCCAGTTCTGATCACTCTAAGACATAGAGTCTAGAGGAAGGATTTCTGTTAAGTTGGTGGAAATTCAAGCATAGAAGATATATATTTCCTTTCATTTTGTGTGACAATGGGTTCTGGCCAACTTCCACTCTCCACATATAAAGTGTTCTTTAAACTCATTTAGAGAAGTGTTGACCAGTCATGTTTAAAGGCTGTGGACATAAAATACATTCATGGTAGCCATTTTGGAGTAAGTCTCAAATGAAATGAAAGCTGTTTATTTATAGCAAAAAGCACATAAACAATACTCTGAGACAATGGTGCAGTTAGAAATGCAGAGCCATCAGTATGAAAATATTCTGAATTTAACATAACCTGTTGGAAGAAGTTTGACATGAACTGGCTTCTAGAGCAAGTTTATAGCATCTTTTCAACTGGAACCCTGACATAGATGAAGAACTTGGAAAATCCTGAAAAATTTAGAATTATCATGTGTGTGGCCAGCTGGCAAAGAGAAACATCAACTGAGTTGGCATTTTACATTCAGTAAACAGAAAGCAACACTCATGATGGATTTTTCCTTTCTTTTGTGCAGGTGATAATTGCTGCCACTGATTTTGGCACTCCTGCTTTAGTTGGTACAGCATTACTGACAGTGAATGTTCTGCGGAACAGGGAAGTGCCTTTCTTTGATGTCAGTAACTATTCAGCCACCATTCCTCAGACGCTTAGCATAGATGCCAGTATCATTGAAGTGAGGGCCACTGATCTTGATACTCAGGTAATAACAATAAATAGTTTAAGTGAAGAATAACTGATGAAAAGCAAAATGGATGACATGAAGATTAGTGCAGGGAGCTTACTTTTAGTATGGATTTTTATTTGCCACTGACATTGTGTTTAGTCAATCTGAACAGAGCATCTGGAGGATTGTTCAGCCTAAGTTTAGTTTGTACAGTATTCCTGTGTGATGAAAATATGTCATCATATCAGATTACATTATGTGCTGTACCCTAATAACTGCTTTGACAACACATATATATTTCTCCCAACTGGGTTTACCATTGACAATTTGAATGAAAGTGACTATTTCTTTTAGAGACAGATGAGTGATATTTTTGAGAGCATATAATAGAAAACAATTTTTCTTTGCAGGCACCCTACAATCAGCTGACTTATGCAATCATTGGAGATGGTATTGCACCAAATTACTTCAAACTAACCAGTGCACTCAGTCCTCTGATCGTTGTGGCAAGGAGTCTGACTCAAGATGATGATTTGTCATACACTGTAAGTTAAGGAAACTGGTAGCATATAAGGTGGACATGATACTATTAGTATGATCTTTCAGTTCAATATCCCTTGAACCCTTTATTTACTCTGTATATCTCCTGTGCTTTGAAATGATGAAGTGCAATAAGCCCCTCTCTTGGTTGAGAGCAAGCTCATTGTAATGAGACTCGGAGGAGGTTATTATACAAACTAGATGGAACTAGAAACTCATCCATTCTCTTCATTCAGGTCAGCGTTAGCTGGAATCATTGTCATTACATTTGTTCATTTACATTTGTAAAGATCAGAGTTCCATTTATTATGTCATTGCAGATAGACATGGCACTGCTTCCTTAACTCCATAATTCATCCTCAGTATGTGTGATATCTTCTGTATTTGCTTGCAGATTTTACTTCTGCTCTTCTGTAGGTAGTTCCTGGAACACCAAGATTGCATAGGCTTGTAACTGTAAATGACAGACCAAGACATGGGAATAAATAAAACACAACAAAACCAAAAATCAGCAAATTTTCAGTGAAAATCAATGAGCTTACATTACTTTCCTCCTACAGGTCCGCATAGTGGCCACAGACGGGGGAGGCGCCTCAGCTACAGCTACAGCTCTGATCACAGTAGATCGTAACCTGAATGACCCAGTTTTCCTCACACTGAACCAGTCAAGAGCTGTAGAAGAAAATTTTGCCCTTGCTGTTCCAGTTGTGACTGTGGAAGCTAGAGACAATGATATTTTGGTATTGTATATTTATTGAAATTTCTAAAAGTGGTATCTGTGTCACAGTGCTGTAGATTTCAGGCTACAAACGTTTTCAGACATATGTTGTATGAGACAACTGTAGTTACTGAATAACTGTATTAAATATCTCAGCATTATGCAGTACTAGAATGGATTAGAGCAGGGGAAGATTGAAATATGGAATGTGGTAGAATATGCTGCCCAATCTCTAACCATGTGTGGGAATCAAATGAGCATTGATTGATACTGCATGTAGAAGTTATTTTCAGAAATGTTTTCACAACCCAAGTCTTAGGAGTTAGTAAACAGAATTAAAAATAACCAAGTTCTAAGAGATAGTATTGATTTTTGTTCACAGCCACCTCATAACCAGATTGATTATGCCATTATTGGTGATGCCTTGTCTCTGTTTTACTTCACCATTGATGATGAAGGTCAGATAACTTTGAAGAGATCCTTAGCAGATGCTGCTGTGAACACATTTGCGGTAGGTGCCTGTGTGAAGTTTTGATAGCATATTATTAGGTGTTAATTGTTGGAAGGCATTCAATATAAACTTTTGGTTATATCAGATTTTAGAAATGGAATCTATTATAGGGTTGTTTAATAAATTCTATTTAAAAAATTAAAACATTTTCTTTTCTGTTTTTCTGGAAATGGCGAATCCTTTTCCTACCCTTTGAAAGAGAGTAATTTTATGAGAACCATGAGAAAGCATGAATATTGTGACATTTTGTGACTATGACATTCATTCATAGCTATATATCTTTATCTGCATTTTTAGATCACAGTCCAGGCCACAGATAGGGGCATTCCAGTCACTCGTAGCTCCCCAGTCAATGCTCTTGTTAACATCAATGTATTGCGTAATGTGAATCCACCAATCTTCTTCAATGTGTCATACACCACCACTATCTCAGAGAGAGTAGGAGATGGTTTTTCAGTCATTACAGTTCAGGCCAGTGATGCGGACAGCAATGTAAGTTCCTGTTAGTTCTATTCTTGGCCTTTTCCCTGTTTACAGCATTTACTATTGTTTTCTGTGATGAAAGGGATTTCCAGTTTTGAAGCGAAATGTAACGCAAAATGTGAAGTTTTGAAGTTCTGAAACATATAGCATTCCTATATGTTCACAATAAACTCATTCTGCTTGCGATGAAAGAGAAATGGCCTGAGTAACTCCTCAACTGCTTTCACCTAGGCCAGCAAGAAATAATAATGACAGAAAGTGCAAGTCAGTTTTGATGGATATTTTCTGCTACAACTTGAGACACTTTGTGAAGTCTGAATTTGAAAACAGATGGAAACAAAATATATACATATATGCAGACATTTATGTGCTGTTTTTCTTGTTTTAGCCTCAGTTTAACCAGATTCGCTACAACGCTATTGGCGATGACACTGCAACGGACTACTTTCAAGTGAACTCTGTATCAGGTCTCGTCACCACAACCTCCAAGTCCCTGACAACAGAAAATGTGGACTACTATAATGTAAGTGTCACATGTTGTGGACACCTTGGTGATGGCAAGTGCTGCATTGAATCAAACTTTTGTGAAGCAATTCATTCTTTTCATTGTTATCCTCATACAACTATCCACAATACACAACTGTTGACAATGATGTAATACAAAAATTCTAAGACTTCATGTTCAAGTTGGAAGGCATTTATGCATATAGCACTGTTTAATACTGTCCCCTTGTATTGCAGAGTAATCATTCCAAACATATATGCACCTCTTGTGACACTCATATCTCTTTTGGAAATGATGTATAACATGGCTAGAATGTAGTCAAATCTTTTCCTTTCATTTTCATTTCCATTTTTTTAAGAAAAAAAAAGTCATATTATTCAAAGAGCATATGATCTCAAGGGAGTGTTTTTGTGCCAACACTGGAGTAGAGACAGTTGTGTGTGAACGTGTGTTTCTCAGTGCAGAAAGCAGTGAACACATTCCCACAACTTGTGGCACCTTTTCTTCTAAATTTTTATTTCAAGAATTCAGACCTCTGTATTAAGGTCTGATTGATTGTCTTCTCATGAGACACTGATTCCTCATAAACTATATTCTGAGCACAATTTTGTGTTCTTTGTGGTGACCATGGATGATATCAATAATTAGTCTGAGTGTGGGTCATCTTTGATGGATTCCTGGCCATTGGAAAATTTTTCATCATCCGACAGCCTTCCTCTAGCAGTCTTTTAACGATGACAGCATGTAAAGATACTGTAGTCTACTCTGTTGTTCAGAAAATTAGTAATTAAAAGGAAGCTGCTTTTAAGCAGATTGCAACTAAAGTAATAGTATTTATGCCACTGATACTTCATATACTACATCAAATAATAGTGATCATTATGAAATAAAAAACTTAAACTAAGGAATATCTGCATTTCAGCTCCGTATTGTTGCCAGTGATAATGGAAGCCCAGCCCGCAGTGCTACAGTGATTGTGAAAATCAACATTTTACGCAACTTCTTCTCCCCTCTCTTTGATCCACAAATTTATTCAGCAAACATTTTGGAAACTCAAGCATTTGGGGTTCCAATCATTTCAGTTCAAGCCACGGATGCAGATACAAAGGTATGATACTGGCAGCTATGAGCTGAAAATGATAGCATCACCAATCATTGTTACAGGCAATGTAAAATTATGGAATGATGCATATGTAAAGGGTTGAAAAGAGTAAAGATGAAAAAGTCTGTAACTTCAGTAGCCCCAATGATGGCACTGAAATTGAACAAAAGTACAAACAATTGTCTTGGATAACCAATCAAGAAAGTCCTCCTTGGAGAATTCTGTTGCTGCACCTGGTGCCAGTTGGTTTATGCAGCCTTAAATCTTTTACACATCTCTAGAGGAATGAAAAACAGAAACCCAAAATTTGGTTATCAAAATAAACAATTACACACAAAAGTAACAGTGCCAAATAGCTTCTTTGCCTTCTCTCTGTTACAATATTTTTTAATATGATCTTTCCTGCAGGCCCCCCAGAACACTGTATATTATGTTCTTACTGGAGATGCCACTGGTCTCTCTTATTTTCAAGTGAATGAAGTTAGTGGAGAGATCAGCGTGAAGACCTCTCTTACCACTGAACCCAGCAGGATCAGTCAGTACAATGTAAGTGAATGAAAGATCTTACCAATGTTACAAATTTATTATGGTCATATTATTATTCTCATTATGCATCAACATATATCTACACCACAGAGTTTTGTCCTTGCTTAAATCAGAAATAGGTGATGTGTAACTGAGTGAATATGTTGTCTTCCATTCTATTTAGGCTCCATAATTGAGACTGGATATATTGCTATAGTTCTGAGATATTATATTCTTTACAACCATCTATCTTCTCTATATTTACCTGAACAACATTCAGGTAAAATCTTCTTAACATCAAAGTAAAAACTCCAGTTATCTATAAGCAAAAGTCTTGCCATTACTAATGGTTCTGATTTTGAGTACACAGTTTTGTTCCAATTGACTGGCAATGAGTTATCTTGTAACACTTTGTAATGAAAGAAATTGTGAATGTTAACCATTTATCATAACCCTACATACAGCTTACTGTCGCTGCCAAGGATAGAGGCATTCCTGAACGTACCTCTGTTGTTCCTGCAATAGTTTTGATAAATGTGGTGCGAAATCAGAATCCACCCCGGTTCATCAACCAGCCCTATGGTCGGACAATCTCCCAGTCAGTCAATGCCGGGGACAGTATCTATACAGTGTTAGCCATAGATGCTGATAACACGGTAAGAGGCAGCAACTGTTGCTCATATTTTGTTAGAGGTTTGCGATTAAATTTGGATAACAAAACATCAGTTAGTTCTGGCAGATAATGATAATTTAATACAGGAAATGAATCTTCTAGACAGAATCTGAGTTTCTCCTTAGGTTGCATACATTATCAGCTGAGTTATTTTGAGTCACTACAGTGGTCCTTTATAGAGAAAGTATGTAGTATGAATAATAATATCATGAAGTATTGACATGTTTCTTTGAAACTGAACAATGCTTTGTTGAAAAAGCTTCAAACTTCTAAATGTAATTCATTACTCATGATACCTTAAGCAAGAGTGGCAAGAGATTTATTACGAAGTTTGCTGTTTATGTATCATTCGCCTGGACTGTTTTAAAACTTTCTTTTTTCTCTGCAGAACAACAACCTTGATCCAGTTACATATTCCATCCGTGGGCTTGATACAGCTCCCAACTACTTTCAAATAGATCCTGACAGTGGTGTTATCACGCTTACCCGTAGTCTGGCAACAGATTCTGTTACTGAATACAGGGTAAGGATACATTGTGATACTGGTCACTGAGATAGGTATTTTGTTTGACACGTGTTACTTTCCAGGCTTTATTTTTTGCTGTTTAGACTGAAATGTTTTCTTACCAATAGCTGTGTCAATTGTATTATTGCACCCATACATAAATAAATAAATAAATAAAACCAGAACACAGACACAAAATCTATAATCAAATAATACCTAAATAATATAAGAAAAACTTTAATAGCACTCCAATGATCAACAGAATCAGGCCTAAAAAAGCCACCTCCTTTTGAATTTGTGGAGTCGAGGGAGAGACCATCCTCCTTTTGATTTACTATTATTCATGAAGGGTCAACGCAGAGCTTGCCCTAGTCACCCAAACAGGGGGGAAGGGTTTCTTTTACCAACAATTCCAATTCAAAACTAATAATCTGGGTTTCCTGCTTATCTTCCTCCCCCCTGTCCGGATAGATTGGGTTGTTCCTCTCCCTAGATCATGACAGAATCCCATAGTAAACAGGAGTCTGGTCTAAATCATCTTTGGATCTTGCATTTTTTTCAATCGTAACTAATGTTTGTTGTTCACTTTGTTATAGATTTGATTTGATTTGATTTGAGCTGGACTCAGTTATTACTGTTAAAAGTTAATTATTATGAGTGTCTTTCCAATATAATTGTCACCAAATCATTACTTTCTTCGTTAGATCTATTTCTCAGTTCCTTGGGTTCTCAGTTCTTTATGCTTTTCACCTGGGCTAAGCTATGAGAAGGAATACACAACATTAATTCTCATTCATACTTCTGTGCACAAATTCCAACCGTTATGCATTTAGAATTGCAAACATTCCATGGCACAGACCATCCCTGCTGCTTAAATCTAGATTTAGACCAAAGAGTTTACCCGATAAACTGGACACATTCAAATTCTGATCCTCCCTATCATAATACCATAATTAAGTTATGATCCTAGTGATCATTACCCTGAACACTGCCAAGAACAAAGAATATTTCTGAATTTTTCTTACAATGGTTCTATCCTTTGTCTTTCTTCTGTTTTTGGTGAAATGCAGCTTGATGTGGAATAAGCTTGATATACAGTGCAGTGCGCTGCCATGCAGTGAGTGGCATCATATGGCTGTTATAAATAAGATCAAGACATAAGGAAAAAGAAATTAAAATAGAAGAGTTAATAAATAAATAAATACATTCCATTTTAATTAATTTTCAGCAGTAATCTGGTTGTCAGCTTCTTGTTCAGCAAGTAATCTAAAGACTAACTTTGATAACTTCTGTAGCACAAGCAGCTTTGAAAAAAATATCTCTCTTTGACTATGATGATAGACTATGAGATGATCTTTTACTTTTGAAGCCAACAAAACATTTGTGTTTTCAATTCCAGGTTCTAGTGCAGGCAGTGGACAGTGGTATTCCTCCTCTCTCAGATCTGGCTACCGTGACTATAACAGTCAATCGAAATCTCAACCCACCAGTTTTTGTGAGAACTGAATACAATGTTACCATTTTGGAAACCCAGACGCTTGGTAACACTTTTGAGACTGTGCAGGCCACAGATGCTGATCTCATTGTAAGTGACAAATTGAGCTCCTTAGAATTAGCTATGAAAAATCAACTGTTCATCCTTTGGAGTTTGTCACGGAGCACTAGTTATTGTAGACCAAGCAGTACCATTGTACATAACAATTTTACACTTGTTACACTTGTGCTTTAAAATGATAATATGGCATAATAATAATGATGATAAGAAATAAAGTGATTTATGTCTAAAAATTAAATCCCATTTGTCAAAGTGGGTACGGATGAAGATGGAATGACACAAGAGGCAGTGACAAATTCGTCGCCTTCCACACGAAAGGGCGTATCCCTGTTTTTCACGTTTTTAAGGAGAGTGATTTACGTCTGATGCGATCATATTGATAGTTAGCTTAAGCCCTTAGGAATTTTATGCTATATCTTCGTTACTATTTGAGCTAGAGATACGCCGTTTCGTGTGAACATAGTTCTGAGATAGCACTACGTACTGGTGGTGATAACTCAAAACCGTCAAAAATTGGGATACGCCCTTTCGTGTGGAAGGCAACGAATTGGTTCTTATCATGAAACTAGACCTCCTTTCAAATAATGATTAATTCATCACCATATCCTGTTTTTTATTCATGGCAAATTTTCGTATCAAGATGGATGAAATGTTCTTGCTTGTGAGCACTAAATCAACAAGAAAAGCCCTGTGATGAAAATAAGAGGTAATTCAAATAGTAAATCTGACAGGTTCAGCTCAGACTGTAGTGTTACCTACACTGACACTTTTGTGGTTTTGTTTTGCTCATTAGGCACCAAATAATGTCATCACCTACAGAGGTGTCAGTACACAGCTGGCTCTGGAATACTTTTTTGTAAACAGTGTCACTGGTGATATATCTGTGAGATCAGTTGGACTTGCAGCAGACACCAACATCCTGTATACTGTAAGTATGGCGTGCGTGTGATAGTTACTATATTAAAGTGAATTTGACTGGATGAAATGTTTTATATATAATACATTAAGTAAATGACAGTCCTGTATATATATGCTGCCAAAGTAAGAAATGAAACATTTTGAAACTTTACTTCATTTATTTCATTGTGTACAGAGATGTATAAAGCTGATGTACATTTCTCTCAACAGCTTACAGTCCAGGCCCTAGACAATGGTGTTCCTGCTTCACTCATTGCTTCTCCATCTGCTGTTGTCAACATCAATGTCATCCGCAATCGATTCACTCCAGTATTTATCAACACACCCTATCAGAGGACCATATCTCAAGGAGTCGGCATTGGCAGTAGTGTGTTCCAGGTCACTGCTACTGACAATGACCTGAGTGTAAGTAATCCACTTTCTCTGTTTCTATGCAGTCACAATTCAAATTGATGGGTCAGCTTTGGTTGAAAAAATGAGTGCACACTTTTGGTGGACCTAATCAAGAGACACATGCAAACATTTCTAAAAATAAGTACTGGAAATTGTGTTTACATCTGATGTGGTTGTCTTTTCAGTAAAGCTGAAATGGATTAAATTCTTGTGACACAGGATGAAAATCCGCTCCAGTCCTACAGAATCCTCTCAATCCTAATTTTTATCTGGATGAAGCTTCATGGTTGTAATGCTCTGTCTGTGGTACTGGAGCGAAGGCAATCCTCTCCGTTATTACAGTCGGCTTGCAGATGGGAGAATTAGTCAGACGGGGCAGGATGAGTAACGTGTCAAGTGGAAAAGTTTTGTCCAACAATAATGTGCTTGAGTGAAACCGTTATGAAATTTACATAGTGGTGATTAGGTTGTAATGAGAGAAAACTGCAATTATACTTTATCACAGAGGGGTTGACACATCCCCCACAATGCTGTTTAGCATTAATAACCTCAGTGAACTCGCCTGATTGCTGATTCGCGGTGAAGCAATAGCCCAGTGACCTTTATCCAGACAATCCGAGTACTGTCCCAATTTGTCAGTCCAAAAAGTTAATCAACGATAGACAATTCTTGGGGGAGAACTAACTGTGGGTTCACACCAGAGAATTTTTTGTACTGCCACCCTAAAATTTGTCCCATGAACTTTCGTGTTTTGATGTGCTCAGCAACAATAACCAGTGACAAACATTTGTCTTCATCTGTCAAAATTTGCGGTACCAACTGATAAATTGACCAATCTAATGTCCATTTTTAGCGTAAATGGGATGCCCTCCCCCCCACTCAGTATTATGCCTTTTTCTCCAGCTTTCTTTTCTCTTTAACCACAACAAAACAAGAACTTTTGTTTCAACGTTAATGTTGGCATAATGCACTGTCATGACCAGGCAAGAGTGTGAACATGTAGTCTGTCGTTTGTTTAACATACAATCAAGAAACAAACGCACAAAAAAAGACCTCTGCTGTGAATGCATCATAAGTGTGGAAAGGAAGAGCTTGGGCAAAACCATTACGGAATTTAAATGCTGGTGATTAGAACATCTCCTCCAGTGATGGGAATGCGAGTGGAAATTGCAACACTTTCACAAAAAAACCCAAATTCTGTCTCAATATCTCATTGAACTCGCCCAACTGCCGACTCACAGCAGCCGATTGCACAATACATCTACAAGTTTTTTATCCAGATGAGCCAATCCTTCATCCGGATAAACTGATTACTCTCCCAATCCGTCAGTCCGAACACTTCATCCGGATTCGCCTCACCTCTATTTTTCAGGCACCTTATAATCAAGTGAGATACAGCATCATAAGTGATCAGACTGGCTCCAACTTCTTTGACATCAATCAAGTCAGTGGGAACATCATCTTGCGGAACAGCATTTTCAGTGATGCGGCTTCATCATACAGAGTAAGTGATCTGTACTAGTATCCCTTCATTCAGTTAGTGTGCGGGTGTAGAGGTGTGCTTAGAGACAGATTTTTACACTTATGTGTGAAACTTGAAATAGTCATGGAATATCCAAAAGCACTAACAGCAGATTCTTTCATAAATCCCTGTTTTGTGACAATATCATGTAGTTTTTCTCTGTTTAAGAACAGAATTCATAATTTGTGAATAGAAGCAGGGATCTGGCCACTGCATGACACAACTGTAGAATGCTTACATTTCCTCTAGCATGAACTCTGAGATTTGTAAATCTTTCATCTGAAAAGGGAAGTTATTGCTTAATGGGTTGGATATGATATGAAATTACCTCTCATATTTTTTGCAGTTATGTTTATTATGATAGGCATAACCACTCAGTTTTGACTTTCAACAGATTATTGTGCAGGCTGTTGATGGTGGTAATCCTTCACGTGCAGCTTATTCAGTGGTCATTCTTGATGTCAATCGCAACTTGGCCACTCCACAATGGGTAGAGCCTGCTGGGCCCAACTATTTGGCAAGTGTGACAGTGTTGGAAACCATTGGCTTCAGTGATTTAGTGTATGCTGTGACAGCACGTGACAATGATGCAGTGGTAGGTGACTTAACTGTCATGAAAAGAATGTTACCAGCAGTTAAACTTAAAGCTTGTTATTATCCTCTTTATTTCAGCCAACCATGTCAAGATCACCAGTTGTGAACAGTAACGGAAACAGACCACATCTACATGGTCTGAAGCTGTGAGTCATTGAAAATGCATGCTGGCCATGCTCATGAGACATCTTCATTGGGCCAGGAGCCAGTTTACTTGATGGTTACCTCCAGGCTGTACTGTTGCTCAGATTTGTTTAAGTTGTCACAGAATTCTGTTGTGTGAATGATCAGATTGTTCCTTCTCTGGATCAGTCCTCCATCATACACCAGTGTCAGGCATAGCACACTTGAACTTAAGTACCTGAGAAGTACTTGTTCAACTTGAAGGAGGTCCTACACAGATAAATAAATCTCTCTTCATCACACAGATATTTATATGAAACCTTACAGTAAGGTAAGAAAAGGATGGCAGTTGGATATGATTAAAGAAACTTTGTCTCATTTCTATATTTTGCAGGCACCTTACAACACAGTGTCCTACAGCATTGTGGGTGAGGATAAAGCTCCAAACTACTTCACAGTCGATGCCAACTCTGGACAGATTAGGCTAAGATCATCTCTGCTCCAAGATGGGGATAGTTTTTACAATGTGAGGCTTTGTCATTTTCTGATATGCAGAACCTCAGAATAAGATAAACATACCTATCTTAAGGATTCTGCTTTATTTTCAGTCTTAACTTTGGAGAGCAAATAATACCTGATGCTTTGGAATAACCATTTCTGATTAACTATTAAGCTATACACTTAGTCATGACACACTGACATCATAAGGCATAGTGCCTGCTTCAAAGTGTTCAGTGCTTACTGTTAGCTAAATATCTGGTCAGAACCACCTTAGAAAAGAATAAAGAGAGTTTCATCAAATTTTAGAGTAAGAGCCTGCATAATTTTTTCCATTCAGTAGAAGTTGTTGAAAATAATGAACTTTTCATTCTTTGTCCATTGCAAATGAACAGTGAGTGATGTTTTGTTCCACACAGGTCCTGGTCAAGGCTGTTGATAACGGTGTTCCTTCCAATGCCGCTGTACAGACAGCAACTGTTAGAGTCAATGTTCTGAGGAACTTGAACACCCCTCGTTTCCTCAACACCCCTTATGCAGTGACAGTGCAAGAAAACTTTGCCTCTGGTACATCTATCTTCAGAGTAACTGCTGTTGATAATGATGCATCAGTAAGTTGAGGAGCATTAGCATATCATATGGAAAAATGAGATTAACCATGCACTGAGGTTTGAATAGTGATTTAGGTGTATTTATGGTGGTAACCTCTCTTGTAATTACCTTATTATTATCTTATTGCAGAAACCATTGCAATGTCCACCAAAATAGATTACCAAAGCAGTTCACATCATAGCAAATTAAGTAAAATTTCCATGATCCTTTCACATTGCTTAGTATAACAACTAACAAAGGAAGTAAGTTTGAGGCACTGTAGATGCTTTGATCAGTGGTACAGTATGTTTTCCTCACAATTCCAACAGTATGCTGTAAATTATGTTGTAAATTTCTCCTACAGGGTACATTTGAACAAGTACGCTATGAGATCATTGGTGATGAAGAAGCTCCTGTTTACTTTGATATTGAACCTACCACTGGAATCATCAGAGTGAACCAATCACTTGCAACAGCCTCTGATAGTGTCTATGTAAGTGGTTGTTATCTTACAATATGAGGTATACCGTTAATATGCTCATACTAACCTATTTCTACTGGTCCTGTTGGCTTCAAATTGACAGAAATGTGCATGAATGCTTTATAAGATCGGGAAAAGTTTTTCATAATTTTTCAACAAAAATGACATGTTTTATAACCGGAAGTGTGAGGTGAGGTAAGGCCGTCTTCAAATGTCAAAATGAAGCTAGATGCTTGTGATTTTTGAGCAATGATTTTGTATGACTACAAAAAGGGTTTAACGGCTATGGAATGTCTGGATCAGCTAACAGCAACATTTGGAGAATCTGCCCCATCCAAATCAACTGTTTACAGATGGTATCAGAATGTTCATGTGGCAGAAAGACCACCAAAGTAGACCCCTCCCCAGGAAGACCTGTCTCTGTAACTACAAATGAAAACATAGAAACTATGCGAAAGTTTGTGGATAGAGACAGGAGAATAACATATAAGGAAATGCAGGAGGAACTTGGCTTTTCATCCACTACTGTCTATAAAATATTACATGAACACTTAAAGCTAAGGAAGGTCTGTGCCTGGTGGGTATCTCATGTGTTGACTGAGGATCAGAAAAGGGCTAGGGTTGAGTTTTGTCAAACCATGCTTAGAGAATATGATGAAGGCCGGTCAAAGTCTGTGTATAAAGTCATAACTGGAGAGAGACATGGGTGTACAATTACAATCCTGAAAGCAAGCGGCAAAGCATGTGTTGGGTGGGTGCTGGAGATGCTCCACCGTGTCTCAGAGTGTTTGTAAAATGATGGTGGCAGTTTTTTTCAGAAAATGTGGCCATGTTATAACAATTCCTGTAGAAGAACAAAGGACTGTTACTGCCCTATATATCAATAACTGTTTACCAAAGGCCTTCCATGAGTGGGCATAAAAGCATCTGAGGACGGGCACTCGAGGGCTTAAGCTGCACCACAATAACGCAAGTGCTCACAAAGCACACGTGACTTAAGAGTATTTGGAAAGAGAAAACGTAAAATTTCTCCCACACCTGCATTACTCACCGGACCTAGCTCCTTGTGACTTTTACTTATTCCTGTCAGTCAAAGATCAAATGAGAGGGAAGCGATTCAGTGACAACGAAGAAGCACTTTTTATGTTCAACAAAATAATCAAGGAGATACCTGCTGAGGAGTGGAACCATTCCTTGTATCTTGGTTTAGGAGGATGCAGCTGTTCATCAATGCTAATGGAGAGTACTTCGAGAAGTTGTAAAAATTTCAGCTCTCTAGGACCAGTAGAACATGGTTAGTCTGAGCATATAAAAGGTATACCTCGTAATAGTATGTTGAGGTACAGATCATGTTTGATTCTCTTAGTGATCCTAAAGGGGCTGTCAACTTTTTAAATAGAATATGTTACACCTGAGATGAGTCAAATGCATGTGAAGAGTGCGAATCCTGAAATGAATGCACATGGCTGTAAACCTGAAAGAAATGCACATGGCTGTAAACCTGAAAGAAATGCACATGGTTTTAGCCCTTAAACATATGATGAATAAGATTTTAAATTTCAGTTGAATTGTAATGAATTTATAATGGGAAATGAAGTAAAGACTAGTCACACAGTAATTTGCAGTAGTTTTGCAATTCAGAACTTATTGTACTCCAAAATTATATTAAGTAGTGGTTCTATTCATGATAAGTTATCAGAACAGATGGTCCATGAGATGGAGGTAATGAAATTTATTCATCATTGCTATGTACAGTAGAACCCGCTTAAGCAGATGGTTGTTTCCATTCCAACAAATCATCAGTTGTTTGGAAATGAAGGATGAAATAAACATTTTCTTTTATGAAAATCTACATGTGTAGATATAATGAGTAGGCAGGTGGTATGTTTTTAAAAAGAAAGAAAGGGACAAGAAAGTAAAGCTAAGATGTTCTGCTGAAAACCATGGTTTGATCAAAACTGATGTCAAACTGAGTTTTATGATCTGAGATATGAATGACACGTAACAGAGATAAGTGGTGGCTTCACCTGGCTGACCTGGCTAAAACTGAGAATGGGTGGCATAGGTCAGTAGTGCATTTATGATACAAGGATTGTCACACTTAATTTCAAAGACCAATGGGCAAACCTCACCCACTGGCTGTGATGATTGATTGAGCATCACTCATCACACAGGGAGAAAAGGTGGCTGCCTGACTGACAGATGGTCTGGACCGGCTCGATGACAGCTCCAATCCTCGCGCTGGTAAGCGCGGAATAAAGGGCGTCTGACCGATAAGCAGGCTCTGATGACAGTGAATGGCACCTGAATGATGATCACTTCATTGGCGATGAAATGTGACAGTTTTGACTTTCACATATGTGCATCTATAATACTTTGCATGTTTGGAAGCAAAACAGGCATTGTGACTAAGCATGAGAATAACAATTTACATGATTCCTGTGAAACATCAGTCCCAATTTTTTGCTTCCAAATCATCTCACTTCAGCAGAATATCATCCCTCTTACATGTATACATTTTAAATAGTAAAACTTTTGTTCCCAGGAATCAACTTGCTTAGAAAGGGTGTGCCGCTTACGCTGGTTCTTCTGTACTTGTAGAAATGCCTCTAGTCTGTGTTCATGGAGGATGAATGCACAGAGTGCTCAGAGCAATAGATCGCAGACGGTGATGACTGGATGTTTGTCTTCTGATCATCTTTATATTGTATCATGATTTCAATTGCTCTTACATTTACTTTTATGTACAGGTGAGAGTGCGAGCATATGACAATGGTGAACCAGTGCCTCGCAGTGACACAGTAGTGGTTGTCGTCTCCATCCTGCGTAACTTAAACAGACCTCTTATCTTCCCCTTGGTGTACTCAGTCACCATTCCTGACACACGTCCTCTTGGTTCCACTATTCTGAAGGTCAATGCTACAGATGCAGACTCAGGGGTGAGTGTTATTCTGGTGCTGCTCCTTTGTACAGTTTCGAGATTTAGAAAATTGAGGACTGAAACACTTACAAAATAAAATTTATGTCATGATGCTGTTGTTTCAGAAAATTTTGTCTTCCTTGAAGGAGATCTTCAGTGAGAAAACTGTCATACACAGAGGATTATATTGGTTATGGACGTACACTCCTTATGGTGGATTTAAGTACTCTTTTACAGAAAGAGCCTTCAGCAGAATACACAAGAGCAGACTTAAAGGCATTGGAAGAATAATTAATTTTTGGCATGGTTGTACAGTCATACGAGGGATTGGGCTCATTTGAAGTTAAGAATAGTGCAGATCTTGACTGAGCCTGCACATGAAAACTATGCTGTATGCAAAGTATTGTATATAAGAAATTAACAAGTTTGCAAAGCATAACTGGAACTGAAAGAAATTGTGCACTGCATACCTTCATTGTGCTGAGGTTAATACAAGAAAGGAAATAAATCTAATGAGGTATGGTTGTAATGAAGGAAACTGATATTGATGGTATTTAATTAACATTTTTGTGATTGAGAAATGTATGCACCATTATGAATCTTAATATTTACAATACTTCTTTGCATGCTTCTTCCAGCCACCACACAACACCATTCGCTTCAGCTATGCAGGGCAGACTCTGGCAGCAGAGAACTTCTTTTATGTAGACCCTAACACTGGTGATGTATCTGTGAAGCAAGCCTTGACTTTGGATACAAATCAGAATTCCTTTTATGAGGTGTGTGGGATGCCGCATAGAATGAGTTGTATTTTTCTGTGGCAACATGCATGTGTATTATAATTTACAGTTTAGTGAAATTTAAAATAAAAACTATAGGAACAGAACAGAACTATAGGTATACCAAATCAAAACAGTGTTCTTATTATATTTCCAAAATTGAGGGATGCGTCATTTTCAGGTTCTTTTTTAATTGTGTGCCTTATCAGTTTCTTGCATGGGGCCGCAGATTTAGGATGCAACAAGAGGAGCCATGCTTTTTGTTGAGTATGTCATAAAACATAACATAGTTAATCTGTCATCATTTTGATCCAAGACTGACAGGAGCCTTTAAAATCTTTGTGTACTTGTCAGTTTTGCTCCAGACTGACATTATTTGCCAAAGGACAGTCTTACTGAATCCTTTATGATTATATCTGTTCTGTTATCCTCTAGCTAATTTGGACAGCCTTACAGTCTTGTCACTCAGAATTGCATGTTTATGAAGGCAGGTTTTATACGTACAAAAACCACATGCAGCGACAAAGTTTGATTTGGAACTCCTGGTTTTGCTGAGGTGGGGTAATAATGGTGTAATTTATAATTTAAACTTCATCATTCTTATCAGTGATACATTTGTTTCTTTCAGCTTATTGTCAGTGCCACAGATCTGGGACTGCCACCTCTGAGCTCACCTGAACAGGCTCGTGTGCAGATAACAGTGACACGCAACCGCAATGCACCTGTATTTACCAATACACCATATGAGGTCACCATTCAGGAGACAGAAGTACTTGGTAGTAACATCATCTCACTCAATGTGTTTGATGCGGACACTGTGGTGAGCATTACCTCAAATAGTTTTTTACTGGATTCATAAATTTGACCATGTATGGTTTTACAGCAATGTAATTTTGTTGTTTTGCATGCTTATGAGTGTGGAGGTGAGAATTGCTTCTGATAATGTTAGATTTATATGCCAGTCTTATTGATAGTGTTCCCTGGTTTTGAGGGAGGAAAATGGCTGCAACTAAATTTGTTAAACAGTAAACTTCATGATTTTGAGCCTTTTGTACTTAATTCCTTGCCTACTGAATGCAGAGCTGCAGTCTTTTGCTCTCAGTCTTCATACTAAATTTATCTTAGGAACTCAGATGCATGAGCACAGATTTATTTTTTAGCCAGTCCTATGAGAATCAGATTCATGATATATGTGCATGAGAATTACACACTGTTGTTTCAGTTACTTGTAGATTTCAGAAGTGAGAATGGCTACAGAGAGTATTACTATGTTTGTGAAATAAACTGTGTGTACTGTGAAAAGAATGTCAATTACAGGCTTTAGATTTTTATTATTAATAGTTTTCTAGCCTTAATAGCTGTGGAATGGGGACCTTTTATATGCAAAGTGGAACAACAGAAATTTATGCAGTCAATTTGATCAGTTTGATACAGAAAGGGCCTATGAAGATGTGACCCTATGAAAGAACCATTCAAAACTGTTTTGAGCATCAAATTCAGTTCTACTTTATGTGTCAGCACTGTTTATGTTGTTTACATGAGCAGTAGGTTAAAGTACTACAGGACATTCCTTACTCCTCAAAGACTTGAGGAGGATGGGAAGTAGACACTTCCTCTCATTTTTCCCAGAAATAAATGACAGTGAAGCATGTAATGGCATATGGTCCAGACTTGTAAAACATCCGCACAGAGACGGAAATCTTTTTGCAGGTAGTAAATTTTCCTCACAAATTAGAAAACTCAGTCCTTCTCTATTTATGACCAGCTACGCAAAGTCCAACTGATAGATATAAAGGTACGTTTTCTTCCAGAAAACTGCCAGGGATGATTTTATTTGCGTTTACTTTCTTCAGGAACCTTTCAATCAAGTTACACTTCGATCTATTGGGGACGATTTGGCTCCATCATATTTCTCTGTTGACAACCTTGGAGATGTAAAGGTCATCAGAGATTTGAGACTGGATACAGCCTCTGCTTACACAGTATGTAACATAGCCCAGCCATGTTCTCAAATTATAGAAAATGTGTCACCTCATCCAGCTGCAATGTGTTAGATTTAGTGAATTATGAGCTAGTGCTTTATAACTGAGTTAGCCCTTAACTCAGTTATCATCTATATTTGGAATTTGCTAAAGATGATAAAATAGTCAGATCTGTCCCTTTTGTCACATATTCGAAATTTGAATGCTATACATTCTGAAGTGATTCAGATGCTGTTATAGATTATTTTGAAACATATACCTCTGAATTGTCAAAATTGCCAGTTGCC
This sequence comes from Ellobium chinense, assembly GCA_033807755.1. Taxonomy (NCBI): domain Eukaryota; kingdom Metazoa; phylum Mollusca; class Gastropoda; order Ellobiida; family Ellobiidae; genus Ellobium; species Ellobium chinense. Next base: position 501,253 of record JAWQUT010000434.1, on the reverse strand, counting down.
TTTTCAACAGCACATATCTTATCAGGAATATAGAACTGCAAATAGTGGAACAGCTTATTATGTTATATGATCTCTGACCATTTCACAGCTTCGGGTGGAAGCTCGTGATGGGGGCAGTCCTCCACAGAGTGCCACTGCTTTGGTCACCATCAATGTCTTGAGGAATCTATTTGCCCCTGTGTTTGTGAACACATCCTATGTGACAACCATCTTTGAAACAAGGAGCTTGGGCACACCTTTTCTCAGAGTTCAGGCCACTGACCAAGATTCAAGGGTAAAAGAGTCATTTTGGTTAGGCATTAGTAATAAGGTCTGCAGATTCTACTAGAATTCATGACTAAGTCTGTAAGCCAGTCCTTTGTTAGTTTTAAGAGGGAATCAAAAGCAGTTTTGTTAGTTTTATGGGACATTCAGAGTAAATTCTGTCCATGGAAATCTTTTGACCATACCAAAATGCCAGAATTAGTTGTAACCAGTTATCAGAAATACAACTTTGTATAATGAAGCAACATTTTGCCCAGGACTGAAGAATGTGTATGGATTGTTTGTTGTGTTGACCAGAATTTGAGAAAAATCTGTTTGTTGAGACAGGAATTTAGGAATAGGCTTTATGTTTGACAGATAAATAGTTTTGCTTATCTACTGCAACATTTCAGATGTCTATAAATTTGTAGTTAAGAAAAGGATGTGAAAAAGGGTCTGTCATAAATATTTTACTCCTCTGCACCTTGGCTCAAGGAATCGTCACCATTGACAACTTATTAGTCATCATATATTAGAAAGGTCACCGTATATTAGAACATTTCTCATATTCTTATTTCAGGCACCACACAATCAAACAAGGTACTCAGTTGCCAATAATGGCTTCAACACTCTTGGTGAAGAGTACTTCTTCATTGACTCAGTTACCGGTGATCTCTACCTGAGGAAATCACTGCGGGATGATCCTCTCAGAACTGCAGTTTACACAGTAAGTAAATAAGAAGGGTGCTGTAGATGAAAAATGGAGATGAGGTAAAGAAAGAAATAAGAAAAGAACGAGGCCTGCATAAAACAGTACAAACAAAACATGAATTAAAATACACTTTTTTTCTTTCCAGGGAGATGAAATACCCCATATTATTTTCTGTTACCATAACTCTCTTGCCAATTATATCTCAAAAACTAATGGTCCAGTCACCCTGAAAATTGACCCAAAGGAAGCCACTTCTATGCTTAGATGCAAGTACCATAGAAAATTTATGATAATTACTACATCTGAAAATATTCTTCATAGTGTAAACCCTGTCCTTAGTTTTCTTCACAAAATTTAGCTGTACAGTTTGAATAATGCACTGAAAGCCGACTACGTCACCAAATACCAAAATGGAATCATAATGTCATCATGATTATGCAACAAAGTAGTATGCAAGTTTGAGAGAAAATGAACTAATACTTTCTGAGTTGCCAGTGGTAAGAGAACATTCAATTTTTACCTCTGTACTTACAGTTTTTCTCCACATCTATTTTTGCTATTGGTCTATTGTATTAGCTAGCTATACTTCATATAAAGATGATAGGTTTTAGTGAAAATACCTATAAATATAAAATAGGAGTTTCACCTCTCTGCTGAGTCTAGTGTGTGAATGGGGACTAAAATATACATTTCTGTTGTTGAATGTGGTTTTCTTTTTGCTTCACAGTTCAGTGTACTTGCTACTGATCTTGGCTCTCCACCCCTGTCTGCTGTGACACCCGCCCAGGTCACTGTCAACGTGATTCGTAACCTTAACCCTCCAGTATTCAACCCACCTGTCTACTCAACGAGCATTAACAGGACCTTGGGTATTGGGCAGTCAGTCATCCAAGTTCAGGCAACAGATCAGGACACACAAGTGGGTCTATCTGCATGTTTTCTTATTATGGCAACTATGTATTGTTACTACCTTTCTCATTGCTTTGTTTTTTTGCTGAAATTTTGCACATTGAGTAATAGATGTTTTTGTCAATCCATCATTATATCTTTTGATGGTAGAACGCAAAGTGACAGTTTGCTTTGTATTTGATGCTTTAGTCAGTGATAAAGTGTAATGATGACCTAGCAGCTCTCTGGCTGCTGAATTTAAAAAGCAAACAAATTCTGTTCAACAATAGCTGGCAACCATTCCAATAAATGCATTTAGACAGAATTTGAGCAAATACTTGACAAATTTCCAAACTGCAAATTGCTATACATACTGGTGGTTTGAAGGATCCCAATGCTGTGGGAGCTATGGATGTTTTGTCAATCCATCATTATATCTTTTAACGGTAGAACGCAAAGTGACAGTTTGCTTTGTATTTGATGCTTTAGTCAATGATAAAGTGTAATGATGACCCAACAGCTCTCTGCATGCTGAATTTAAACAGCGGACAAATTCTATTCAGCAATAGCGGGCAACCACGCCAATAAATGCATTTAGACAAATTGAGCAAATACTTGACAAATTTCCCAACTGCAAATTGCTATATATATACTGGTGGTTTGAAGGATGCCAATGCTGTGGGAGCTATGGCTCACTTGTCTCTTGGAGATGCCTGGCACAGCATGAACTCAAATGGGCATTAAAATGGCGCTTGATATCACAACATTCTCAGAACAGAACTGGTTCCTTTTATTTTTGATTTGCTGTCATATCTTTAGTCAGTTACATATTAAAACAGTAAATGTGTTAGCCAAGAATACTTATTCTCAAACAAACAGGAACAGACATCTCGTCTGCTTCAGATACTAGGTCACACTGATATCAAAGGAAACAATATTGCCAAGGAGATGACCAAGATTGACCTTAAGATAATTATCAGTTACAATGAAATTCTCCTGAAGAGCATTATAACTACAGAAATTCAGATGGCAGGTTCGATGAGACCTGCAAACATCAAATAAGCTTTTCCAGCTTAAATCACACTTAGGGCCTACATTGGAACTTCTCAATCTCATCACTAAGACGAAGTCAAATTAAGCCGCCTAAGCTGGGACATTCACATTTTACACACTCATTTATACTAGGAGTGTTCCTGAATGTTGACTACCAACTGTCCTTGATTAACAGTATAAGATTTTATGACAAGATGTAATGCCTGTAAGAAATATAGAAATTTTGGATATCTATACACCAGGACTTTTTATACCTTGATTGTTCTAATAACGAGAAATTTCACATTTAGAAAATTTCCAGTATGATTGTATGACCATGACACTTGTCACAATGTCAATTCCATAAAGGAGTCACCTTCTGGGTTTAAAGAAGGACATGTATATCAAAACTCATTTTCCATTCTCCAGTACTTTTTCTCTCTGAAAATTGTTGGTAGTGTCCACCAAGCAATTTCACGAAGAAAGAAGATCGTTTTGTTACTGTTCGCGTGTAATGACAGCTAGAGTGACTGGGTTTGGTCCTTGTGTGTAGGATTATTCCCCTCCCCCAAACAGCAGAGGCTTGTGGCAAAAATGATGATGTCACTTACATTCCAGCAGCTACAGGCACCTCTAAATGACAATGTATTATTCAACTTTCAGTTAGGGTTCCGTACTCAGGTCATCCAACTTCAGACATAGTTTGACAGTGTAAACTAGATAAAGTATTCTGCGTTTTTATTGCGTCAGCATGATTGTGATTGAAATATCCACTGCTCACAGTGGAATTAAAAGGTTCATATCAATGTGCTATCAGCTGTCTGCAGAGCACTGACTAGACGCTTGTTCATATGGCTAGAATATATTTGATGTAAGCTTATGGCTGCCACACGTGCAGTGGGCGTGAGAATGCGGACTTTGGAAAATGTAACCTTGTTGGTTATCTAGAGTAGGCAGAGACGTTATATCACTATGACAGATGCTTGAGAGACTGTTTACTGTAATAATAGGGTATTGTATGATTTAACATAATCTGTGGGACAATTCAGCTTTCTTATAAAGGAAGACACGCACATCAAAAATAATTTTCCATTTTCCAATACTTCTTAAAATTATCTCTAGTGCCCACCGAGTCAATTTTGCAAAGAAAGAGCACATTCTGTTACCGTGCGCATTTGTAATATGTCACAATTAGGAGAGCTAGAGTTACCGGGTTTGGCCCTTGCGTCCAGAGTTATTCCCTTCCTCAATCAGCAGCGACTTGTAGCAAAAATGATGACGTCACTAAAGTTCCAGCAGCTACAGACACCTCTATCGGATGATGTATTATTCAGCTTTTAATTAAGGTTCTGGTCATCCAGATTCAAATGTAAAGTTTGATAGTGTAAGCCCGATAAAGTATTCTGCATTTTTATTGCCTCAGCATGATATTGTTTGACATATCTACTGTTCACAGAGGAATTAAAACATTCATACCAACATACTATCACCCGTTCACAGAGCACGGGCTAGACAGCTTGGCCATGTGACTAGATTGTATTTGACGTTAGCTTATGGCTGCCACGCACGCAGGAGTGTAACAATTTGGACTTACGCTTGAGAGACTGTTTTATTGAAGTAATAGAATATCATATGATTTGATATGGTCTGTAGGACGATGCAACTTTCCTTTAAGGGTAGGAGAGCCACATCTAGTCTCCTTAGATGAGAACAAAAAATATCTTGTTAGAAATCTCACGACAGTTTTAAAATTGTGGAAGAGTAGGCCTTATAGCCGCTGTTTCGACAAAACTGATAGAACAGTTCTGTCCAGTAATTTCTTTTACAACTGCAAAAGGTGCAGTACAGCTGTAATCATAGAATATAGAAGAATAATAAAACCCTAACTCAAACTACATAAACAAACAGTAACATATACTGGTATATATACTGGATTATATACTGACTGAGATCTTTTCAGACTGAATTCAGATTATGAATTTTTTTTTAGAATTGGTGCAAGAACTCACTTTGTGCCATATTTCAAAAGTGGAAAAACATTGCTAGAAGAAATGAGGTGAATGTTTTTGGATGGTTACATAAACAAAGCACAAGTCAATTTTTAATAGCCTGTTTTTACAAAGCATCTTCAATCAGTTGCTGGTAGAATTCTGTTGTCTTGAAATTTTTGCAGGCTCCCTACAACACTATCACATATGATCTTATTGGAGATGGAGATTCTCAGCTATTCTTTAGTATCAATTCTGTGTCTGGACTCATCAGCCTGTCCCAGAGTGTCATTTCACAGAATGCTGAAGTGTACTCGGTAAGTTATTTGTGATGTTTTAAAAAAGTACATTATTTATATCTTTTATGGACAGACTGTTTGAAGGCAACCTCAGTGATTTCCAGGGCCATTTGCTTTGACTGTTAGCTTTGAGCCTATAGATTATGCTGAATTTTATTATTGTGAAAAGCTTAAGATCAATCTTGTGTGTGAATCTCATGAAAATGAGGTATATTATGGAAAACGTAGTTATATTTAGGAAGCTTTACAGCATATTATGAAAATATTGAAAATAATGGCAGATTATACTTTGTCTCTTCAAGGCTCCAAGCATGCAGGTCTTTTCTTAGAGACTCCCTTGGTATGCGGGGATTTGCAGTGATACTGTGATATCATTCTTAACTGATAGCTTGAATATCTTAGGTCCGTGTGAGAGCTCAAGATGGAGGCACCCCTCGGCTTACTGCCACAGCAGTTGTGACCGTGACTGTCAATAGAAACCTGTTTGCACCAACCTTCACTCAGTCATCATATGTAACTACAATTCTGGAGACACAAGCACCAGGGTCTGTTGTACAGTTTGGCACACCTATCTCTGCATCTGATAATGATCTTCAGGTGAGTAAATATTCATTTGGTGATCTCCTTCAATGGAATATTGAATCAAATTTAAACTCCATCTGTTCCAAAGTGTTACAGAGGAGTGCTGCCTTCCTCCTCTTTTATGTTTTCTCTGGCCTTTCTTTCCCATTCACCTTCACTTTATTTTTTTCAGCTGTAGAGAAGCATGGTCTTCTCCATCAAATTGGCTGAATGTTTACAGCTTTGGAATCAAAAGTTTGAGGGTTTGATTCTTAAAATGTCATAATAAAGGCTACTTGGGCAGTCATCCTTTGTAATATTTTACTGAGTCTACCACTCTGTTGCACGAGTGGTGGAAGCATGTGTGAGAATATTGGTGCTCAAGATCCACAATATAGCAGAGGCACTGAATGCCATCCCTAAAATTCGGAAAATGCTTAATCTTTATAATCAATCTCTGTCTCACAGCATCTCTGTGACAGTATTATTTTTTATGTTCTTGTTTTTCAGAGCCCATTCAACACTCTTACTTACTTCTTTGTGAACTCTGTGGACGGAGATCGCTTCTTTATTGACCCTGACCTGGGACAAATATTTGTTAGGAGGAACCTGGTTGGAGAATCTGCAACCCAGTACAATGTAAGATCTAATTTTATAAAATATTTTAAATGAAAGAGTTTCTTCTGTTGTGCCTTTTCATGAGAGAAATATAGCACTGGTGAAACAGGTTGAAACATAAAAGGTCAGATATTTTCTCCTTTGGAGATAGGAAAATTTACATTTATTTTTCCAACTAAGATGTCACATTACTTTTTTATTTATTATGTCAACAGCTTACTGTGGCTGCAAGAGATAGAGGCTCTCCTGGTCTGGTTAGCAGGAATATTCCAGTGACTATCAATGTCATCCGCAATAACTTTGCGCCTCAGTTCGTCAATGTGCCTTATGCTGTTACTGTCCCAGCCAACCAAGCCCTTGGGAGTTTAATATTTACCGTCACTGCCACTGATGCAGATGTTTCTGTGAGTTTTTTAAGTAACATTATCTTTACTGATTCGGTGGTGAAATCATCTTTGCATGTTTGACTGGTTTGATATGAGACTTAAAAAAAGTATAGTTCTTCATGTGTTGTGTTACTGTTTCATTTGTATGTTTTTTCGACCATGTCATCATAGATGGGCATGTATGTTTCATTTTAAGTCAAAATATGCCATTTTCACTATCTTTTTCACTTAGCTGGATTTACTGGTACATTCCCCAATCACAGACATTTTTTAGTTTTTAGAGTGATGTCATCTCTTAGTAAGAATTACAAGGGGATTATAACTTAATTTAAACTTTGTTGGCTATTTAGTCTGGTGGACTGACAATGGGCACACGCAAATAATATCAAAGAATATTCTGCTCCAAACTTAAAGTGGAATAGTGTGGGTTACAGGCATGTTGATGGGTGTTAAAAGATCACCGCTTTCTAATAATACTGATAATTTTAAGATCACTTCACCTATTTGAAACATTCAGATGTGTGTAGAAAAATTTGTGCTGGAAGTTAATCTGGAAGGCCAGGCACAGTGAGTCTATCTTTCTTGGTCATAAACCTTCTCCAGTGTATTTTGACACTCTCAGTGTTTTTGTATCTAAAGCTGGGAATAAGTTCCTAATAGAAGAATTGCTATATCTTAGAAATGAAGGGTTCACTTTCAAATTTGAGATAATATTATACTTGCAAGTATATTTGCATGTATCATGATTGCAGGCACCATTTGGCACTGTGTCATTCTCCATAATTGGGGACGATGCAGCACCCTCCCTTTTCAATATCAACTCAGTGACTGGACGTATCACCATAGCGCAGACCATCAGCACTGATAGTGCTGACCAGTACAGGGTAAGTAGGAATAAATATGACATCTCTCACCTCATATAACATTCTGTCATCCCTTTCCTTGATGGTACAAAATTCTGTGCTTGATATATAAATTTACAGATCATGGCATAGAAAGTACAATACTTCAAGAATTTTTTCACCTCAGTTTTGAATCAGCTCTTTTTGTCATTTTCTTCAGTTTACCACTAAACACCATTTAATTAGATGCTACAATTTGTCCTGTGATCATCACTTCAAGTGGTTATTTACTTAGTTGTTTGATTGGCAACTGCATTGAAAATGATGTAAATGTATCTAAATCTCACATAAAAATCCCACTTTGACTTGACTGCTAAGATTCGTTATTGATTCTGTCAGATTCGTGTACTGGCCCAAGATGGTGGAAATCCCAGCAAAACCAACACCACAGTTGTGCTGGTCAGTGTGACCCGTAACCTGTTCCCACCTCGATTTGACCGCATAATATACACAGCATCAACTACTGAAAACCAGGCCATTGGTGACCCAATCACAAGAGTGACATGCACTGATGCAGACCAAACTGTAAGTAACAGGTGTAGAATATTTTGGCTTTACCAGTGTATTTACCCTTTCAACGAACGGGTAGGAGAGTTTTGCAACAGCAGGTAAAAGAAACATCTTAGAAAGATTGGTAGGCTTATTATGTGGTCATTGTTCCATAAATATCATCATATATCATAACATGGTTAACATGCCAGCCTGTGTGTCTGTCCATGCACACTGCATCTGTGTCAGCCAGTGAAACATAGTCTTTCTTGGTCATTCAACACGGCTAGCAAGAAAAGTTTTGCAACAATAGGTAAAAGAAACATCACAGTAGTATTTGTAGGCCTCTTATGTGGTCGTCATGCCATAAATACCATCGTATTGTGTAACACGGTAGACATGCTAGCCCATGTGCCCATTCACGAACACTGCATTTGGGTCAGCCAGTGAGAGAACATGGTCATTTGAGATGGCTAGTGAGACGGCAATTCACCTGTCGAATCATGCAGCTGTGGCATTCGGAGGTCACATAATGGTAGAGATCATTTCAACTTATTCTGTGTTTTGAATTTTTACCTCTAAAGACTGATCCAGTCTTTCGAACTACCCAGGGGACAGAAATTTGGTCTTATAATGCCAACCTGGCAACCCTTGTCCCCAAACTTTACAGATTTAGCCTATCTGGATGTTTATGCATGTGCAATGAGTCATAACAATAAAAAAAATGGAACGCATTGGTAGAAGGGTTTCCCCGTGTTTACGATACAAACCAATTTCAAACAAATAATTAGAGGTTAGCCGGAGTAACAAAACCTTAAAAAAGGGCCACCTTTGGGGCAAAAGGAACTTACATACAAAATTTCACACAATTCTGGACAGGAATAACCAAGTTGTGCTTCTTCAAAAGTCAAGTGAGTTTTTGTTTTTATAAGAGATGTGTATGAAGCTTAGATAGGGGAAATTATCCCCTTTTCTGTCAGTGTGAGTTCATTTACTTTGTTCAAATTTTGCTTTTCTCACTTCTGAACATGTTATTGTTGAGCAAGGCATTCTTGCCAAACTGTATGACCATTAAAATTCTTCACTATAAGTTTATATGCAACTACAACCAGTCTGAATGTGTTGTTGCCTAGCATGCACACTTGCCAAACTTGTATAACAATAAAGTTCTTCTTTCTATACTCTGCTATAATCAAAGTAGCAATTTTCATCAATTCAACATGCAAGACATTTGACTATGTGCTAGTGAGTATGATTTGTGTACCTTCAGTGCTCATTATAATAATCATTTGTCACTGGGAATAATATAATTGCAGTATCCCAGTATCACAGAACAGGTCACTTTGTTCTGTTTCATGATGTGTATGATACGATCAACTTCAAAGCAAGTTATGGGATCATATTTATATTATAGATATTTTCTTTGTTCAGGTTCTTGAGATTTTCTTTATTACATCGATATATGAACTTTGTTGTGCACTTTAGTTTGTTTGAGAAAGAAACTGAACTCACTGATGACTGAAGACATGAAGCACTACCCAAGAAGTAATAACCTGCTATGGTCCCATCTTCCTTACACCTTATGAGTACTTCATATATACTAAGATGTCTTGCACTTTCTTTAGGCCAGTCCAGCTCTTTCATGCTTTATATCATAGACTATTCTTGGAAACTATAGTTATAGCATGATAATTCTATGCCATTTGTTACTTGTATGGAAACAACATCATTGCACTCCGGACAGGGCCATACATCTGGTTCATAGCCTCCTGCAAGTTTACAACTTCAGCCTTCTCCTTTAGATTTATCCCTTTCCAACATTAATTTTAGGTAATGATGTTCTTCTGTCCACTCTTTTCATTCCTCCTCCTTCAGTTTCTTTGTCAGTTCTCTCAACACACCTGCTTTGACATATTTGATTTTCCCAGACACCCAGACCACCAGTTTGTCAGCAGTGTCATTGTCTTTGACACTGGCATCCCATTTGACAACTGACCAACTTCAGTGAATTACTGTTCTGCCACTCTACATCATTTAGAAGGAATTTTAGAACTTTGCCTTCAGCTTCTGTATTTTTTGTAGACGGAAATAGAAATTTCAAGGACAGAGTTATAATGATGGCTTTCTTTCTCTGATACAGATCCCCAACAATGTTGTGCAGTATACATTGGCTGGAACACCCAAGATCCTTCAGTATTTCCAAATGGGTGCCACTTCTGGCCAGCTGTCGCTGCTGCAGCCTCTCTATCTGGACACTGAGGACACCATTGCTTATTCTGTAAGTTTCTATAAAGTTTTTTTCAATATTAAATCTAATACAGTTATTTTGTAGAAGTTGAAGTTTATATATCCCAGGACTGGACTAATAGGTTTAAACTCCTTAATCATCATGCTGAAAAGTTTTGTTTTCATTGATGGATATATGTGCCCTAGGTAGAAAGTTTAGCATAGCTGTCTGGATAGTTTCTAATATCAGTAACAACATTATCTGCATCTGAACAGATGAATATTTGTGTATTTACCAGTTTATATATACATGGATGATATGAAGAAATTGAACCATACAATGACATCTTTACTTACAGCTTGTAGTCACATGTAAAGACCTGGGTTCTCCATCCCTTGCTGCAACTAACACAGCAACAATTACAGTGGCTGTTCAGAGGAATTTGAATGCCCCAGAATTCTTAAATCAGCCGTATGAGACCACTATCAGCAGCACCATCAGTGCTGGCAGCAGTGTATTTGATTTTGCTGTGGTTGACAGAGATACCACAGTAAGTCTTAACATGTCAATTGTACTTAGTATGTTATTTTAAATATCACTTTGTTAAGTTAGAAGCACTAATTCTCAAGTAATCTGGGTAATAGCAGTGTCCCATTTCTTGATTTGAATATTTTGGAATACTTTAGATATCAGGAATAGAAATACTGAGCAACATACACTAATTAAACAAAATGGCAAATATTTTACATTGTACACAAGACATTTTGGGTAATTTTGTAAATTATGTGCAGGTAAAATCTGGCCTACCGACAGGTTTTCTGTGAAGGCCGCCTTGCTATCACTGACATTCTGAAGAATCCTTTGGCTGTACATGACACACATCGCGCTCTTGTATGTTTGATAATCACTTGACATGTGCCACATATACCATCATACCCTACTTATAGTAAGGAGATATCAGGAAGATTTTATGGTGGCGTGTGAATAATGGTGGAAATCCACTGAATTCGTGAAGTTCTACTTTCAAGTTAAATGGACACTTATTCCTATCACATTCAGGCTCCATACAATCAAGTGACTCTGCAAGTGATTGGAGAGGACAGTGCTCCAACCTATTTCACCCTTGGCAGTGACAGAGTGATTCGTGTGGCCAATACATCAAACTTGAATGCTGATACATTGCAACTATATAAGGTAAGAGAACAATGATTCTGGTTTGTAGAAATAACATTTTTCAGAAAATATCCTTATTTCTTAACTTTGTGCTCTTTGATACCTCTGTTTCAATGGGTTGCTACTTGTCTGAGAACTTTTGTAGAAAAATATGTCTTTTTTTGGGGGTTTGTTTATATAGAAATTTTATTATTTGATTTTTGTATCCTCTAGGCACATAAAAATGACTCTTAATTTAAATTGCTTCGAGCATCATTCTTTTCATTTATTAACTCACAGAATTTAAATATTTCCTTGCTAGCTGCGCATTCAAGCCCGTGATGGAGGCACCCCATCACTGTCTGCAGCTGCCACTGTTGTGATCAACGTCAGACGTAACTTGTTTGTCCCTCGCTTCACCACTAGTGCCATCATCAGAATCACCATTCCAGAGACAACAGCTGTTGGCTCCTTTATCACTCAGGTGGCAGCAACTGATGATGATGACGTGGTAAGTAAACTGGAAAAATATGAAGAACATTGTTAATACATTCAGAGGGTAGGAGAAGATTTTCGACCTTTGTTGCTAAAATACATTCCCAAGAATAGATGGATGCTATTAACAAATTTATTTTTTGTTATTTTCACTATTATCAGAGATACTGACTATACATTATATTTCCTCAGGCTCCAAACAATGTGATTCGCTACTCCAGCATTGGTGACAATGAAGCCCCGAACTACTTCTATGTGAACCCAATCACTGGAAATATCACTCTGTTAAAGTCTGTGGAGGGGACTGTTTTTAGTGGTTTTGTGGTAAGATTCATTTTTGTAGATGATCCTAACGCACATTGTTAGGGAATATGGATGCAGGGGAATAATGGTGGTGAGATTGACCTGAAAATATGAAAACACATCTTGTGGTTATTGAATTCGAGATTATTGAGCATGAGATGAGAAGAATGTTTGTTACAATGCTTTTGATGAGATCTCAGGTATAACATATTACTTATTATATTTATGTAGCTTATGTGTTCAAATTAAATTTGTTTTTGCTGGCATGTAAATGGATTATTCAATATGTAAGGCATCTGGCCTAAGTGGGTTTATATCTTGATCTTTCTCAGCTGCGTGTGGAAGCTCGTGATCAAGGCAGCCCGAGTTTGTTTGCAACAGCCACTGTGGAAATAACCATTCTGGAGTCTGAGGCGTTGCAGTTCACACAGCCCAGCTATGCCACCATTATTTCTGAAAATCTTGGTGTCAACCAGGGTGTCATCAGGGTTGTTGCTCAGCCTGGAGTGAGTACTGCTAGTAATTCCTGATTAGCCTGTTGTGTTTATCTGTCCTTGCAAGACGTCTTGCTGTAACAATGCACTGACTTCTGTCATTTGTTTTAAAGCTTCAGATTAATCACTACACCCATTAGATTACTCACTCCTTATTCAAGCATTCCTTATATAAAAAGATCTATTTGGAGAACTAGATCTGAAACACTAAAATTCTGTTTGATACACAGTAATAGCAGGCATTTATTTCCAGTCATACAAAATCAGATTTATGTGACAAAGGAAAATATCTTCTCAGAAGTTAAGGCTGAGGTTGATTTATAATGCTGTGACTTTTAGTTGAGTGATCTCTGTTTAAAATGCATAAAAGACTGTTCCTAACATCAGAGGATATTTCTAGACGTAGAAAAAATGAGATCAGAATTAATTTGTCGTTGAAGATGCTATTTAGATTTTCATAGCTATATGAAAAAAAAAAGGATGATCTTTATTGACATTATAACATTTAGTGTCTGCAGCATTTGTGTATGTCACTTCTGAAACAGTTGACTCTGTTTAATTTGCAGTTCAAATAATCCCAACTTCTGCTTATTCACAACTTTTTCTACATGACGAAATACCATTTTTTTTGTAACAGTCAGGAGATAGATGCAACTCCTTTTAATTACAACCTTTCCATGCTCTTGAGGCGTTGCAATTAAGCAGAGTTGACTGTTTTTTATATTTTGGCTTGAGTGTGGAAGTTGAAAAAAAGGACTTTTGTCTTAAATATTTTTCCATCTTGTTTTCTTAGCCTGATGTGACATACAGACTGACAGGGCTCAGTGATGGGCCAGACTACTTTAACATTAGTAGTTCTGATGGCCAGGTGGCTGTAAGGAAAGATCTCAGGAATGATCTTAACAAGAAGACCATATACTATGTAAGTAGCAAATAAGGTTGCTGATATCTTTTATATAATAAAGGGGAGAGGGGAGGGGAAGAAAGAATACATGTTAACATTCTGCTTCTGAAATTCTATGGGGCTGACTGTTCCCTGAAGGCACACGATATATCCTTTTATTCCAGATGATGGTTCGTGAATAGCATAGAAAACTGAATGAATTTCATTGTGCATTAATTCACCATTCATTACATTCAGATTCCTTTTATTCAAGCTTTATTGAGGCTAGGATGTATGATATTTCAGCGGCAGTGATAAATTGAGCTGATGCACATTCTAATGTTGTGGCTTTTTCAGTTACATGGATTTATTTTAGAGATTCAGCAATTTGAATAGTATAACTGCTCAACAATACTGGACTGTACTGGAAATCACATGGGCAGTCAAAATTGATCGATAACAGACTGTCTGAATAGTAACCTTATTTACTAGGACCAGGAGCACTTTATTTGAAACTGGTGCTGTGAAATATTTGAATACCATACAGTCACATCTCATGCGTAAAATTACCTGACCAGAATTGCATCAAAATTTTATGTCAGAGCAGACATTTAACCTCGATATGCTCACCCAACAAGGAATTTTCCTGGACAGGGTTAAACAAAATTCCCAGTTTTCAATTTTTAAACTAAATGTATATCACAGAGTGCACTTCTGTGGGAAATATTGCATAGTGTTAGAGAATAATAATAGTGAAATTTAAAATGCTCGCAACTATCACCTGCCTGTCACTATGATCACAAAGATACTTGTGTTGTTTTCATTTCCTTTTCAGCTCCTAGTAGAAGCCACCAAGATATTTGCTGGTTCAGGCCTAAGGACAGCTACTGCTCAAGTAAACATCACAGTGACTAGGAATGAGAATGCACCTGTATTTGCACCAGATCTGTACACAAGAACCGTGCCAGAAACCCTCAGTCTTGGTTCCAGTGTTGTTCAGTTGACAGCTACTGATCTAGATACACAGGTTAGTGAAATGTCATTGTGATAGTCTAAACTCCAGTGCATCTTGGTGGGGAAACAATATTACATCAAGTCCATATTAAAAGGTCAGACTGTTATTTCTGTCTAGTGCTTTGATCTATAATCATATAATTGATGATACACATCTCAAATGGTAATTCATTATTTATGTTTTCTATTTCTTTGTTTTGTTCATCAATGAAATGGTGTCCTTCATTATCTGTTATATGATATGCAAATTATATGACAAGCAAATTGAGATTTGATTTGAAGTTTCATCGATGAATAAATGTTTAAAACAAAAGAAAGACGAGATTTGTTCTGTTATGTTTTCAAGGAGAAACATGTAGTGATATTAAATTGAAGCACTGCAGAAGTAGACGAGAAGCAGAACATTGTGTGGACAGTCGGG
The DNA here is from genome assembly GCA_033807755.1 of Ellobium chinense. NCBI lineage: Eukaryota > Metazoa > Mollusca > Gastropoda > Ellobiida > Ellobiidae > Ellobium > Ellobium chinense. The sequence continues at coordinate 486,146 of JAWQUT010000434.1, read as the reverse complement.
AAGTGTGTCGGGGTCACGAGTGAACACTAGGCTCACACGTGAAAGTTAGGGAACATATTCAGGCAGTAGGTATTTAAGAATTAAATTGCTGTGAAGTTAACATCCCTGTGGTGTAGTGGTAGCTCATTCAGACTTGCAAGCTGAGAGACCTTGGTTCGATTCCCGGCAGGGGCATGAAATTTTCTAGTGTTAGGTTTTTTTCGGCCTATCTTCTCAAAATTGATCATTTACAGTAATTTGGTAAAATCCCTGGTGACAGACTTCCCTAAAATAATATGTAATATCAGAAAAATTATCAGACTGAGCTCACATTTATCCTCCTTAATAATAAAGAAGGAATACTATATATTATTATGCCTTGCCACCCGGTTACAACTGTCTTCATATTGTTGTTATGTGGCTCCTCATGTTTTCAGGATGTACTTGAATACAGCCTGGTGGAGGAGGCAGGAGTAACTGATTTCTTCTACTTGGGACCGCGCAATGGACTGATTTCTTTGAAACAGCTATTGGAAGGACAGCCATCAGCTTTCTATGAGGTGAGTTAACCATACAATTGCATATGATAGTTAAGGATTTTGTACTGAAATTTAAACCTTGAATATCTTGAAATGTGGAAAAGCTTCTCTACCTTCTGCTATTATTATTATGAATAATAATTATTATTATTATTTTCTCTTCTTTCATTAACTTGGCATTCCCATACATATAACTGTGTGAAAAAAACAAAGGGGACAGGAAAAATTAAATTCTGTTCATATGAACATCTTGCATGATATTGATTAATGCAAATNCCCCCCCCCCCACACACACACACACTCTCTTTCTATTTTTGTTCAGTTCCAAGTGCGTGTCACTGACCAGTCTCTCAACCCCAAAACTGATGTTGCCACAGTGCGAGTGAATGTAGTGCGTGACACATTTCCACCCGTATTCACAAACACCCCATACAGTGTTGCTATTGGCTACAATACTGGAATTGGTACCAGTATCTTCAGGGCAACTGCACAGGATTCTGATCTTGTGGTGAGTAAATAGGCAATGATTAACTGGCATTTGACTCTATAAAACTCATGACTTGATTGTACAAATGTTAGGGTCTTCACATGAAGGCAGAATGATGTGCTTTATCTGGGCTTTCAAAATATGGGCTTATCCTTATCTGTTTCTATTGCATGGACAGATTGAGCTGAACATTTTGTTTGCCCTTAAATTTTACAATAACAACACTGGTTAATATTTACATTTGCAGGGCCGAATTGTGTATGAGATCTCTGGCTATTTTGCTGCACCTGGTTACTTTAACATCAACCCCAGCACAGGAGATATTACAATCAGAGCTTCTCTCACATCTGATGTTGCCACAAGCTATCTGGTAATTACTGAATAGCAGAAAGCTGTGTTGAAACTGTTCCTTGACAGAATATAGTTATTGATTGTAAGGATTATATCTGATATTTCTATGTAGTCAAGAGAGTGATATTTGCATAAATCTCTTTGTAAAACGTTGTGTGTAACTAAAGATATCATTTTATTCCAAAATTATATGTTGAAACTTTACTGACATACGAAACTGAAAGTCTTCTTTCAAGGAGAGAGGACTCTAGTTCACAAGAACTACATCACAATCAATCAAAAACTTTAACAACTTTATTTACCTTTAAATTTATAGATTTTGAAGAAAACTGGGTCATCCATGGCTTTGTTATTTACACAGACATTGTCCTGATTGAAATATGTTTATATTCTAGCTTGGGCTTCAAGCTTATGATAGTGATCGACCAGCTCAAGTGGCCACAACCAACTTGACAATATCTGTCAACCGCAACCCATCTCCTCCCGTGTTCCAGAGTCTGATTTACACAGAAAGAATTGCCGAGACATACACTCTTGGTGTTGAAATACTGAAAGTGGTGGCCACTGATGCTGACCAGGTAAAACTGAAGATTCAGATACTTGATGTTTTAGCCTACATAGTTTTAGTTGTTTTGTAATTCAGTGTAATGCATTGCTTTTGTAAATAATATTTAAGACTGAAATGGAAAGCTGTATTATGTGGTCAATTTTTTTTTTCCTTGTACTTAGAACTAAGTACATGCCATTTTGTTATGGCAGTGCTGAGTTATTTTCTTTCTTTTCCAGCATTGTTTTGAAGGTCTGACTCACGAACTTTCTGCAGTGTGTATTTGGTGTTTCTTTCCAGCTATTTGTTTTTTTAACTAAAATAGTTTTTGAACAAGAGTATGGAAAGTATATGTGCAGTATACAAATTCAGATTAACTCTGCATTCTTGAGCAATTATCAGCAAATTTCTGCCTTACAAAGAAATACTAAATACATCATTGTATACCAGCACTTCAGCTATTAAGCAGGCATCTTTCATCTTGTTCCTCAGCACTCCATCAAATACAGCATTGTAAGTGCTAACCCAACAGAGGGTAACAATTATTTCTTCCTGAATGCTGACTCTGGTGTTTTCTCAGCTGCCCGACCACTAACAGAAACAGCTACCAACATCTTCACGGTAAGGGACAGTGCTAGATATCTTTGGTTCACCAGAGTCCATCCTGTACAAAAAAAAACAACAAAATTGGATGTTCCAATTCAAAATCCTCTGTTAGCAGTCTGTGTTGAGAAATTATAGCTCGATATATGAAAGAAATTGCTTTTGCATGTTCATCTATATCTGAAAGTTACAGCACTTAACTTTAAACTTAGGAAAGTTATGTACATTATAAGTTGTACATTGTTTGTAACTTATAAGAAGTAATTGTAGAAATTTGCACCAAGTTTTCATGAAAAATTATTATCAGGTGATTGCTTATTATTGAAGAGCGTTTTTCCAAAATGATGCTTTAGCCTACATAGTCTTAGTTGCTTTGTAACTCAGTGTAATGCATTCCTTTGGTAAATAACATTTAAGACTGAAATGGAAAGCTGTAATAGGTGTTGACTTTTGCTGAAAAATGAGTTGGTGGTATATTCAGAGATGCATTTTTGTGTTAATTTGTTCAAAACTTAATTGAACTCAAAATCTGCACTCCTTCAAATTTTAAATAATTTAGCAATAAATAAAATTATATGTGTGAAGAGCAATTACCTTAATATTATTTCCCTTTATTTCAAAAATATTTAGAGACCGCATACCGAGTTTTGGAAAAATGCTCTTCAGTTCTTCATTGGGAACATGAGCGTTAGCAAAAACATATAACAAAGATGAATGATTAAGCTTTGCTGTTTTGGTGATTGTTCATGTTTTACAATGCCCTGATTCAGCTGTGAACTTCCTCCTGTCCTCAGTTCTCTGTTGTTGCCGAAGACAATGGACTTCCGCCTCGTACCAGCTCCAGAAATGCACAGATCACCATCACCATTGAACGCAACCAGTTTGATCCTTTCTTCATCAATGAGCCTTATGCTGTCACCATACAGGAATCAGTGCAAATTGGGAGCAGAGTTTTGCAGGTAACAACAGTCATTATAATGTAATTACAAGAATCACACTGCATTACACAGAACTTACCCAGCAGGATAAATATACCTTATTTTTTTCTAAGGGAATATCTGCCTCTGTAATGTAGTTCCAACCTTGTGAGAACCAGTGTTTCCTTATCATGGTTTAACATAAGTGACTATACAAAACTGCATTTAAGCTTATTGATCAAAATGCATTCTCATCATACTCATTGTGCATTTAGCATTATGAGAAGGGATGGGCATTTGGTTATTGTCTTATCTCTAATAATTTATTTTGGAAAAAAAAGAGGTTGAATCTTTAAGAAATATTGTTGGAAACATTGTTTGAACAATAAACGTGTAAACTGTATCTATATTATACCCTCATTCTTTGAAGGTGACAGCCAGGGATGATGACCCTGTGGGAACCGTGTTCTCCACTCTGACATATTCCTTGATCGGAGATGATTCTGCACCAACTTACTTCTCACTGAATGCCACAAATGGAGAGATCACTGTGAGAAGAGATCTGACCACAGACCTAGCCACAACGTACCAGGTAGTTTCTTGCTTCCATAACTCTAACAACACTGGTAATAGTACTGAATTATGTCTGTGAAAATTTCCTTACCTGTGGAATCTCAAAGGTGTGCCAGCTGATTGTTACCATTAGAAATCATGTGTAAATGTTTTATCAGAAGGAGATTTGTGTCAACAACAACAGTATGACAATATGCCTTTCTGACACATGGCACATGCTTCTAGTGCACGAGATGAATAATGCAAGGGATAAAATCTTGTTCTTTATGCTTAATGCCTATTGAAATAGGTGCTTGAAGAAATTTTCTCTGAGCTTTCAGACTTATCTAGGAGAGGAGATACTGAGAGATAAAGGTCATGTCTTCCATATAAGGGAAATATAACCTTCACCTTTCAAAACCTTGCCTACAGATTGCTGTGGATAGTGTAAAAGACTGCGCTGCTCAGATGGATTTATTTCATCTTTCAAAAACTAGATGTTTTGATATCAATTTTCTTTCTAGTAATGGAGACAGTAAACTAGTGATCTGCAAGATTTCCATGCAGTATGAATTGCTTTACATTTGAAATTTGGAAAAGTAAAGCTCTAGTGTGAAATATGCAAATGTTTCTAAATAAGTGAAGTGTCCCATCATGTCACTCCTTCTCTCCTCTTCTGCCTGGATTGAACGTTAACGTCATCATCTAAAATGAAGACTGGAAAGGGATGGATGCAAATGAGAAGGCAGAAGTTGTAAACTTGCAAAAGTGTAAGCAAGATCAACAAGCAGATAACAACAAGGACAATCAGTAGAGCAACTTTTTGCTGGGTTCTGAAAAATGGAATGGAGCACATCTGGAGATGTTCAGAGTGCAATGATGTTGTTTCTGAAAACAAGTAACAAGTATTATTTTAAAATTTCAAATGTTGCTGTAATGGCTAAATCCTGTATGAACCACAATGTTGCTGGATGAGAAAACTCTTATCTTTAAAACACCTGTGCTGAGCTTGAGTTTCTCTGTAAGACACACCTTTTGATTCAAGCTACTCCCATATCATCAGTAAGTAGTCAAGTCCAGCAGTCTTATTTGTGAATAGATTTTCTCAAACTGAAGCAGTTTTATTCATAAATTAAGTAGAAAGAATTTAAAATATGTTTCAGTTATATAAAATTTAATGATAATAGGGTGGTGTCCAAATTCTTATATGAATTGTTAAACTGGGCATGTTTGGTGCTTTGCACAGTATGTAGCCATGGCACACTGTCTTATTCACAGGGACGTCTTGTTGCCAAAGATGGAGGTGCACCTCCCCGCAGTGCAACAGCTGTGGCCACCATCACAGTGATTAGAAATCTGTTCAGACCAGTGTTTGTGCAACAGGCTTATGAAACCACCATCTTGGAAACTGAACCCATTGGTACCTCAGTAATCAGAGTGCAGGCCACTGATGATGACAGAAGGGTGAGTAAAACTCAGTCAGTACAGGGCCTGAAGCCGAGATTAAGGATCTGTTTATGGATCAGAGATTGCTCATGGAAATGATCATTGGGAATAAAGAAGATGGCTGAGGAGCCCACTGGGGATGACCTGGACAAACCAAGTCTTGCTGCACATTAGATAATCTAAGGAGCTGTTTGTATGTAGGATGATGGCTGTGTTATGGAAAAATCTAGATATAAATTCTACTGTTTGCCTCTGCTTTTGTTTTGTTTCAACAAGATAGTGTTGCTGCAAGTATAGGAATTACCTTCCAATAAGCATTATAATTTCTAGTTTGGTTTTTCAAACTTGCATGGTATTGACTGATGTAATTTAATTTTCTCTTTGATCTTTCACTTTTGTTTATTTTGTTCATTTCCAACTTCTGTATTTTACTTTGCAATGAATTTGATTTGATTTAAAACTTGAACATTATACTTCTGCTCTAGCAGGTTTAGTGGGTTGACACTTCTTTGTTATTTTCTTGGTAGTGATGTCACCAGTTTGAGAAGGTGTACACAGTGCCCCTTGTATATATGTATTCAATAATCTCAGAGTTCTCATAGTAATACCAAAATTTAAATTTGCAGTGCAGCTTTTCATACCCACACCTTTGGTTGATGAATTCTGATTTCTTTTCTCTTTCCACAGTCTCCATTCAACACTGTCCGCTATGAGATCCAGCTTCTCAACTCTTTCAGCAGTAACTACTTCCAGATTGATGCAACTTCAGGTGTCATTTCAGTAAAGGCTCCCATCACAGGGGATGCGAGCAAGCTGAATTCTTACACGGTGAGCTTATATACAGACAGGCTCTTAGCATTAGAGCTAGTATAATAAGTCATAATCACATCAAAAATATAACACTGAAGTAATAATGGTCCATACAAGTGACACTTCGATTACTAACACATAATACCTAAATCATACCTCCAATCACTGAAATATGATTTCAAGCATTGACAGATATAGTACAAGAAAGTACAAGATATAGCCATGTGAGTAATAATTCTGTAAGACTTAAGCTGCAGTCATCTCACGATTATCCTCTCACCTTCTTACTGACTTATTTATTCCTGAAATGTATAAAGTTCTGCAAGAAATTGAAGAGAATATATGAAGGGCTTCATGGCAAAACGCATTATACACCATTCGGGGGTTGTGGCAAAACAGACCAGATTCAAAGCATATTTTTATGTGAAAGGCGAAATTTAAGTCTTAAATAATTTAGATCAAATGTCCTTCTATTGAATGGAAATATACATGTATACTAAATACTCCTACTGCTACATGAAGTATGTAGAATAAGCTAAAAATTCATATTGGTGGATAACGCATTTTGCCATGAAACCTTTCATATATTTGAAAATTCAGGAAAGTATTTACAGGTAGAACAAAATACGGTCTTAAAGTGTCAAGCACGGAAGGATATGGTGTCACAGAAGAGGGAGGCAATAATAAGCGTGTATTGGCTTCAATAAAGTGTATCACAGTAAAGTTATTTGCACTTTACCTTTTTACATCAATACTAAACTGTTCCATGCCAATTTGCTAAAGCAGCAAATATGTATTTTTAGGCATGTCAGCATTCACCTTAGAAATATAATCAGTGTTGGACGTCATATTTGTGATATATCAATATGTTGCAATGCTGACTTATTAGTTTTGCATGCTCAGCTGAATCTGTCACGGGACCTAATTATATGTTGCATTGGTAACAGAGTCCTAGTTTGTAATGTACTGCCACTGTCTATGTCAGTATTAAGACCTACTGTGATAAATTACCATATAAGACAAATAGGCACACCAAGACAACAGTGCGAAACAGACTTGCAAGGGACATGTCACTCAAACAAAATAGACACAGGATGCGAAAGCATGTATGGTTTGCTTTATCTAGAGGGATAGGCAATTGAACAAGATAATTCATGTATGCTATTCATGCACACTTCTGCTTATACACTATTGCTGTCTGTGACCATCTGCTTGTGACTATGCTATTATCACTCTGTTGCAGTTCAATGTTCTGGCTCGTGACATTGGAAGCCCAGTCCAGACCTCTGATGTACCAGCCAGTGTCCGTATTAATATTCAGCGCAACTTGAATGCTCCTGTGTTTAGGAATGAACCTTACTCCACCACAATTAACTTCAATGTTGCTGCAGGATCATCTGTCTACAGAGTTAATGCCACTGATGCTGATACTGTGGTGAGAAGAATTTTGTCATCCTGTAGATTTCAATAACACTATCCAGTTTTGTTTAAAAAGGGCAGAGATTTTTACCAGCTTACATTCTGTGACTAAGGATTTCCTGAAACTTTTTCAGAATCACAAGCCATGTTGTTCATATGTTGTGTTACTTTATTAGAGTAACCTGTGTTAAGCTTCTCACTTTTAACTTTCTCATTTTATTAAAATGGCTCTTCCCAGATCCACTTACATCTTAATGCATAATATAACATCCACAGTATGTTTCTACTCTTTTCAGAGCCCATTCAATGTGGTGACCTATTCCATCATTGGAGATGACAACTCTCCTTCCCTGTTCACTATCAATGCTGGAAGTGGTTTGATCTCTGTTGCCTCTTCAGCTTTGACAGTAGACCAGAAGACTTCTCACTTTGTAAGCATCGGTTTATCGTTTTGAGGAATTTAAGAGCTGAACATCTAAGACAGCTTCACAGGCCATGGCCAGTATATACCATTTAATTCCCTTTTGAACAGACTTTTGTAAAAATAATGCACCGCATCATGTCTCTTGTGTAGCTTATAATTTTACTGAGGATTTCATGATCCAGGAACCTTGATATAGCTGAAGCGTATGGTTTGATAGGAGTAATGGCTTCTGATATAATTGTTATTGCAGCAGATGCATGTAAGAGTGGTGTTTGACATCTGATTATAACCTAAGTGTCAGAAGCAGTTATTTAATGCAGATGGTCAAAGTAGTTTGCAGCATCAGTTTGTAAGAACGTGGAAGTGCAGTTTTTAATATTAATATGATATTCTGCTGTTATGTCTCAAAATGTCTACAGCCTCCATATACAATTTCAGGTGAGAGTCTTAGCAAGAGATGGTGGATCTCCCTCTCTGACATCCACAGCCGTTGTGAGTGTGTTTGTGAATCGTAACTTGCAGAACCCATCCTTCTTGCAGCAGAACTACACCTTCACCATCTTTGAGACTCAGACTTTAGGTGTGGGCATTGGTCAAGTCAATGCTCAGGACCTGGATGTCACTGTGAGTTTTAGGGAAGACTTATAAATTTGCTTTTTGCTTTTATCTTTGTATTCTATCACCTATCTGTGACACTCAGCATGGTCAGTGTTTTAATTCATATCATACATCCCTCTGAAAAAACATGTTGTAGATTTGCTGGGATGTTGCAAAAATTGTTGCTAACCTCATCCTGATCAACATTATCATCGTAAAGCAGGTGAAGAATTTTTAATAAGCTTAAAATGTAGACTGCACATGAAGAAGGAATGAAACTGAAGTGCCTGGGACATTTAGATTACCTTCTGTGGTGAGTAATAAGTGGCTGCCAGTTTAAATAGAACATGTCACAAAGCCGTATTACCTGCTCAGAAAAATCATTTTCATTGGCATCTTCAGTGTAGTCTGTATGGGTGGCTTATAATACAATATTATTTCTTTCCTTGTCCTAGTCTCCCAACAATGTGTTGAATTTCACTTTGACTGGAGAAGCTGATGCCCTAGAATTCTTTGGCATTGATGAGGACAATGGATTCTTGTTTGTCAAGAAATCTCTATCACTTACAACTGATAGTACCTTCACTGTGAGTATTTGATATGTAAGCTTTTCTTGGTTATGTGTTAATCACTGCCAGTTTGTATGGACTAATTCATCTATCCACTTCTTTTTATATGTCATTTCAATAAACTTTGATGAAAAATGTTTACAGATGTAGTTTAAACAGCAGTAGTTTTGGCAAGAATGGAGTCTACAGCAGTTTCCTTATAATAAAGATCTAAAATACAATGTCTTCATGTAAATAAAATGTTTGAAGTGCACACGAGGTATTGTTATTGAAAGGAGTAAAGTGCAAAGACTAATTGCAAATTGCACTTCAAAATCTGCTCAATATCTCTGCATCATCTTAATCAGAATGAATGCTGCCTTTTATGCAGGCTCTTGTGAGGCTCACAGACAGAGGTGTTCCTGTTCGAGCTGCAGGGATCCTTTCTTATGTTACTATCAATGTGATCCGCAACAATTTTGACCCAGAGTTCACTAGTGAGGCTTGTGATCGTGACCTTAGTCAGAATCTGGCGGTGGGCACCAGCGTTACGGAAGTGCGAGCAACAGATGATGATGGCACGGTGAGTAAGTGACTGATCTTGTGTCTAGTCAAAGAGCGGCCGCAAGTTGGTGATTTCTAAATTAGTAGTTACTGTTCTACAGTGAAGATACAGTTTCTTTATTATGAGCTTATATCTAGTCACTACTTCTCTGTATGCATTTATGCTGGCGAATATGAAGAGACACTTTACTCTGGCTGATATTAAGAAAATGCTTCAAATAAAATGTAAATCACCCTTGTTCCATGCCTACATGACAAGTCTTAGATTAAAGCAGATGCATAATGAAGAAATAGAGATTGAACGTAGTGTATTCTTCTGCTAGAAATATTAAATATCAGCATGGACACTCACCCTATCAACGGGGTGTAAGATGATTAAAATAAGATTTTCTGCTGCATGATATTCTTGCATTATCACTGTAGTGCAGTTGCAGTGTCATGAATGAATTAGTGAGGACAAATGGGTTGAGGAATCTATGCAAAATTTGAAGCACTTCTGTTGAGCCATAGCAAAGATATTCTGAAAGTGTCAACCCTTCATTTCTGACCACACTATAAGATTTACAGAATCCACAAATAATTAAACAAAATCAGCTTTACCTGTTGATACAATGCTTGATGGCCTTGCATGATGATAACTAACTTGAAGTCACCGCAAACTTCTCTTCGTTCTGACTTAATTCTTCTCTAATCTCTGACCGAATTCACTATGAACTCAAATCTGAGCACAGAATACTTAAACTCTTCCATCCTTACTTTCGGAAATTAACCCATATTAGTGCCTGTGCTCTTTTGTGATATAAGAATGTGCAGTGCATTGTGTGGTGCAAACAAAAGCTTGCATAACATGTGATGTGATGTGACATGGCTCACTGTCCACTGGCGCTTGGCATATGAGAGGTGCATCCTCTTATGATTCAAGCAGATGCAATCATGCACTCCAAATTTTAACTTAAATGGAGAAGTGGCAGAATGAAAACAAAGAAAAGACAGTGGCAGAGACTAATTAATTAAATCTTGCACCTTTTTCCGTGAGCAGACATTGACACTAAATCTCTTCTATCAAATATCATGCAGGTTGATTGTTGCAACCGAAGTTTAGATACAACGATTTCAGAATAATGTGCCTCCCCTTCAGTCCAACCTTATAATGTAGATTTACAGCATTTAGCTGTCATGATTTCAAATGAAATATGTTACCTATGATGTTTGCATATTGTATATTATATTCTTTACAGAGATGATAAACCTGCATTACTGGAGGTGTGTTGGACTTCATCTCTAAACATGAAGTATGAATTAACATTAACTTCTACTTTTCACAGACCACTCAGTTTGGACGTGTCACATATGATATCATTGGTGACGACTCGGCTCCTGTTTACTTCAGCATTGAGCAAGCAACAGGAGTTGGCATTATTAGAATTGCCCAGAGCCTATCATCAGAAAATGTTGATAACTATCAGGTATGGAAATAAAAACATCACTGATGATTCAGTGTTTTGTCTGTGATGGTCTCTGATGACTGTGTGACTTTGATAGTAATATTTTTTACAGAGGAGTTATGTGATTGATTGATGTTATTTTCCCTACTTCTTGCATTCTTATTTGCACTGGATTAAAGTGCTAATGGAAACTGGCAGTCTACATTCCATTTCAAAAGTAAACAGCACATAGAGATGCTGTGCTTTAGGAGTGTTTCATTTTCAGGAAATTTTCAGTATTTGAACAACTCTTTTGAAAGACCACTCTGCACTGTAGACAAGTAGTTGGGAAAGTTTTGTTGAGTGAATTGGCATGTAAAACAAACTGGATTCATTGTTTTCCTTACCTTCTCTAGATCCGTATCCGTGCCCGTGACAATGGAGTTCCCTTCAGGTTCAGTACCAAGGTCTGCCGCCTCACTATCACCCGGAACTTCCAGATCCCACGATTTGTCGAAAACAGCTATGTCCAGACAGTGCCTGAGACGCTGCCCCTTGGAGATGTGATTCTTCAGGTGTCAGCAACTGATGGAGATCCTTTGGTGAGCATTTTGTTGTAAACTAAGCAGTTGATAATAAGGAAGGCTAAGTAATTTTCAAGATAAGCAATTCTGGACTGAGACTACAGAGTCCTTCTGTTATATTTCCACATGTCTAGATAGTGTCTGAAACATTCCCGTTTATAAGGAATTATTCTCTAAGCGTTTGCTACAAATTGTACTACTTTGTTTAGTATGTGAGTGTATAGTGGAAAAGGCCTCATAAACTTTGACCTCAGGCTCAAATATATGTTTACCAGTTGGCACTCTGTAGTTTTACATTTGTAGATTTCCTAATATTGCAAAACTTCATTTTATATTTGCAGCCTCCCAACAACATTATCCGCTATGAAATAACAGCAGATCCAGAAGATCAGGCTTGCTTCTTAGTCAATGAAGTCACTGGTCAGCTGTTGCTGAGGCGATCACTTCTGTACACACCATGCAGGGCCAATGTTTTTGTGGTCAGTTACCTTAGATTATTTCTGATAGTTTTATAAAGTTACAGTGAAATGCTGCTGTAGTGTCAAGATCTGGACTTTGAACAATTTTCATTATGGCCGTACTGTGTTTTAAGATAAGATAAGATAAGATAAGATAAGATAAGATAAGATAAGATAAGCTTAACTTTATTATTCAATTATTGGAAATTTGCTCTCACATCATGTTTGACAATAATACAATACATTAATCCAAATACACAAATGACATCATTACATCCATTCATGACTCCAAACACGCACACACACACATATTCACACACATACATACACGCACGCGTGCACACACCCACATACACACACACAAATACACACAAAAGTTACCAGACACATCATTATATACGACGTTCAGGAACTGCTGCTTATGCGTATGACGGATGGTAAAAAAGATCGCCTGTATCACTCTCTGTGTGTTCCAAGTATAATATATGTCCACTTCTTAGTGATCTTATTATCTGTTGGTACAAGGGGTGGAAGCTGTCGTTTTCAATTGATTTGAATTTCTGCTTGCATGACTGTGTGTATAAATCATCAAATGTAATACATTCACTATTAGTTAAATGACAAGCTTTTTTCATAATAGAGTTGTTGAGTTTGTTCTTATCCTGCTCCCTTGCATTTCCTCCCCCAGCTGTAATACAAAATGAGATGACACAGGTTACATTTGAAATCCTTGAAATGAACCTTGTGTCATTGCAAAACACTTTATGATTCTTAATATATGAGCGTTACTGACACGGTGGGGCTAGCTAGAGAGGAGGCAAGGGAAACATAAGTGCAATCTCCATAAATTATCAATAATTTTGATAGAGTTAAATTGATTCCCAGGCTTTTGTCACCACAAAAGGTGACTTATAGACCATATTTTATATGAAAGCGGAAAACAAGATGCTGAAAAGTTCCAGCTAGTGGGGTGTCTTGCTATTAGCATCTTCTGTTTTACCTATATTATCATATTCTATCTCTTTGTCTAGCGTAAAGTTCAGATTGAATCATTTTATACATCCAACTGTCAGGCCCAATGTCCTGAGTGCAAACCTGTAAATATATTCAGTATATCTGTAAAAATATTTAGAATAGCTACTAGCATAAGTGAGAAATATGTAAAATTAGAATTAAGGACAAAACATGGATTTTTTGTCAGCAGCAATGATAGTAGGGATTTTGGTCAATTGAAACTGTGCCCCATGATTATATCAAGCCTTTGCATACTAATTTTGCATAAAATACCATGCTATTTTCTCTCAGTACAATGAAAACAGATGCATGTACACATTGTTGTTAAGAGCACTGGTGAATAGACATCCTGTTATAGCAGAATTGGCCAACTATATCAGGGAAAGTAACTATCGCAAATCTATTATGATATAGGGTCTGTTGCTTATTGACAAAATGTCAGGTTCTGTCAGATTGTATGGACTTTTGGATTGTGTTTATGACCTTGCAGTATTATGATTGTATGAATTATGCATATTTTGTAACTGTTAGCTTATACACAGATTGACCCATCTAAACACACACACATACTTACCCATGCAAGCACTTACGCATGCACTTATGCACGCACGCACGCACGCACGCACACACACACACACACACACATGCACACACGCATACATACACACATGGATGCAGGCACACGCATGCATGCATACACACATACGCATGGTCGCATCCATGCATGCACTTACGCATGCGCAAGCATACATGCATTGTTTTCGCACACACACATACATATTTATGTGTATATGGACATTCCTCAGCTTAAAGCAGGTATGGACATTCCTCAGCCTAAAGACACTTCTGCAGAGAGGCAGTAATGTAACATGGAAATCAATAGATCAAATCAATAGATAATGCACAAATTACAAGCCATTGTAAAGCAAACTACATTAGCATGATTAATATTCAATTCTTTTATGAAGTATAATGTCATTCTTTTGCTTGTTTACATCTGTAGATGAAAGTGATTGCCCGTGACCTTGGCACTCCACAACTGTCCAGTCTGGAAGCCAATGTGACTGTAATTGTGTCACGTAACCTGTTCCCACCAAATTTCATCAATCAGCCATATGCAACAACTCTGGCAGAGGATGTGGAACAAAATCGGCTGGTCTACACTGTAACAGCTGTGGATAATGATAGCACTGTAAGCCCTCAAGATTATTTTTACCAATACTAGTTTAGCAGTAGCACCTCTCATCCTAGTAATTTCTCATCGTAGCACCTCTCATCTTAGTAATTTCTCATCTTAGTAATTTCTGTAAATATACATGTGAAGAACAGCAGGATAAGTCTATGGTCTGAATAGCAATGAGAAAAATATTTTGAAGGCTCACTTGCATCATTGTTTTTTCATTCTCTTCTTCTCATAGTTATAGAATTAATTGCTGAGAATAGTCAGTCCTACAGCCTCAAGTCTACAAATAATGTTTGTAAGGCAAATCTTATACATTGTATGTAGCTGTCATTATGAAAGTCAGTTATCAGGTCATCTTTCACCTCAGTCTTTAAAAATGCAAGTAATTCCTCCTCCTCAGAAAATATGTTAATCTCTTAACTTTAAAAAAAAAATAAAATCTTTTGACAGTCCCCATACAATGTGGTAACCTATGACATCATTGGTGATGATGCAGCCACCACTGTATTTAACATCAACTCCACCAATGGACAGATCAGACTGGCAAGATCTATCTTGCAAGATTTTGACACAACCTACAAGGTAAGGCAAAATCACCATCCATTCTTTTTCTTTTTCCTGTATGTTGGCACATTTAAGCTGATGCTCTGAGCATTTGGCCATAGTGCCTTTTCATAACTCAGGTGTCGTACTTTGAAGTTATATTTGGTTAAAAACAATGTTATGGGATTAAAAAATAAACCATTGGTTTATAAAAGAATAAAACTCTTTTTCATCTGTAGGCAGTAAATGAAAATTTTAACAGCATAGCAGAAATGTGAATAAATATGTTGATAAAATATGCACTGCTGTCATTAGCAAGCACATCATTACCTCACATACTACTGTTGCTGCAGCTATGAAATTTCGCATTAACATGATCATCAATACCTTTGCTTTGTTAGCAAGAGCATTAGGAATAGTTTGATGGCTTCTTCCTCACTAGACAATTGTCAAAGATTTTCATGGGAATTCGTATGGAAATCGAGGCCATGTTAGTGTTTTATTTCCCTTTTTATCGTATTTTATTTAAGTTATTTATTTATGTATCATATTTTATTTAAGTTATTTTTCGTATTTTATTTCACTTATTTATTTATTGTAGTTTATTTTTTATAATTCCTGCATGAAGGACTGTTTAACAGAAATACCATTCTGAAGTACTATACAAAGGTTAACTTTAAACATGTGATAGAGGTTTTTCCCTCATGTACTTTTAAAAGGTTCGTGTGCTAGCTGCGGATGGAGGCAGTCCATCTCTCACAGCAACTGCTACTGTCAGCATTGGCGTCACTCGCAATTTGTTCTCCCCGACATTCACCCAACTTTCTTATGAGACAACTGTTCTTGAGACACAAGCATTGGGTGTTGGTATTTTGACTGTGCAGGCAACAGATGATGATACAAAGGTTTGTTAGGAAAATATTCTGTTCTCAAATAGGTATATCTGTAATGAAAAAAGGTATGGGAAAGAGTGCTCACTTGGAGATCTTGCATAATGATATTTAAAATTTGTGGAGGGGCAAAAGTTGAAAGTACTCCATAAAGGTGTTATGTAGCTGCCTCAGTCTTTGCATAACCTATTCTTTTCAGTTGTCTTAACTTTCATATTTTTAAAATTATAGAAAAAAAAACATGAACATAAGCTATTCTTTCATTGGCTTCTGTAAATTCTGAAAAATGGTAGTTGTGTGCATATTTTCAACATCTTAAGGATGTAGGAAGAGTGTGCGCACACATATGGCGCTAATATATAAGTTTTGTGTGCACCAGATGAAGTATAGCAGTCTGAACTGCTAGGAGGTTCATGTTACGTACATCTATAAATTGTTACAGTTGTTAAGCTGCAAAAGTTACTGTGTAGAAGAATGAAATGTATACATAGGTTAGTGTGCCGAAGTACATTAATCAACGCATCCTACAACAGTGAGGGGAAGAAAACAACACTTTTTCATCTGCTTCAGTCTTATCTCTTGACTGTGTAGCACCGCAGTTACCACTTCAATCCATCCTGACTTAGATTTTATTTGGTTTTTCTCACAATTCTAGTGATAATAATGATGTTTCTTGAATGAGATGCAGGCTGTGATGATGAAAAGGTCAACTATTTGCCTGTTGTGCTTCAGAACCCATATGATGTTGTGAGGTATGAAATCACTACAAACATTGCTGATGTCCAGGACTACTTTGTGATCAACACTGTTGATGGCACCATCTCTGTCCGTCAGTCACTGGTTAACCTGATTGGCAGTAACACATATACGGTAAAGATGATGTTACGGTAACTTGAATGGCTCAAAGGAGATCATGGGTAAACATACATGATGCCTGCATACCATCACTTGTTAAGCATTAGGCATATAAAATAATTCATGATTGGCATGATAATTGACTTAGAAGCCATGTTTGGTGAAAAGGTTTTTAACAGTATGATTCATGTTATGCATTTGATTATTTTAGGGTGAACAGATATGTGGAAACAAGCCTTTTTAGATACACATCACAGATGAAAGCTGAGAAATGAAAAACATGAAATTTTTGCATGTGTGGTTGTCTGAGAAATATGATGAGCTATCTGCCTAGATGCAGAAGACAGAAAGGTAAACCTAATTGGAAGCAGTTAGAGCTTTACAGTCCCAAAAGACCTGTGTCAAAAAGGAATTTTTTCCCCTTAAAAAAACACAGAAAAGTGTAGTCTCTACTTCTGTTCAAGCCACTGTAATTTTGAACATTGTTAATTTTTTTTTTCAGTTCTCTGTGCGGGCATTTGACTTGGGTATTCCATCTCGCCAAAGCATACAGTTTGCGACAGTCCGCATCAATATAATCCGTAATGCCAACTGCCCTGTGTTTAGTAATCTGCCCAATACCGTCAACATCTCCCAGACCACAGGATCCAATGCCAACATCTTTAATGTGTCAGCTACAGATGCAGATCCAGCTGTAAGTTAAATGTCAATGCTTGGTTGCTCCTTCTTTAAATATGATCCAAAAATGTTTATAAATCACTTCAAGCTGTAAGAAAACTATAGATCAGACGCAGATTACACTGACTGTGACTAATAAGAAGTTCAAAGTGCATCTTTTTTTTAAAGAAATAAGATCACACTTTAATTTGGAATCTTGTATTTGGAACCAAACTCTATATAGGGATTCATAACGTACAAAATTAAACTTTCAGCAGCCAGACATACTCAGAGCTAATTTGTCAGTTTTTTGCTAGTGGTAGACAAATCATATGAGAATAAAAAAGAAGAAGAGAAAGACAAATACTGTCTTTGACATCTTTTGAACTTTAGGGTAAATAGTCCTCATGGAGTGTAAAAGAATCTTAAATGTATAACCTCTGCACACAAAAGCAGACGTAAGAACCAAGAACAGTTATAGGTAGAGTAGTAGAATGGCAAAGCAGGGCCTCCTTGATAGTAGAACCAATACTGTGCTCTAAGTTGGGGGCGGGGGGGGGGNGGGCGCCACCTGAAGGCCATTTTCTAAATGCTTGGTGCCACATGATTTTAACCTTGATTTTTGGACTCAGGAAGTTCAAATTATTGGAAAACAGTCAGTATTTGTTTACAATTTATTCTGGTTGCTAGGGAAAGGGTCGCCATCTTGAATTTTCTATTTAGAAAACGGTTAACTTCAAAAGGAAACACCTCCTCCTCCAGATGAAATGCAATCCAGCTGAAATTCCACACATGCATTCTTATACACAATGTCTACAAAGTGACAGAGAGTTATTTTTGATAAAATGACAAAAAATTATTTTATGAATTTTCAAAATTGGTATATATCAGAATATCAATTTTCCCCCATTGTTTTGGCCTCCGCCAACATATTTCCTGAAAAATAAAAAAAAAAGTCCGAATGTCTCTCTGTCACTCTTTTTTGTACACCTATGAACTGCTTATATACCAAATTTCGCAAAGATTGGTTCGTAAATTATGATGGAGTTTCAAATTATGTGTTGAAAAGTATAGTTTTGAGAAAAATGCATTTGAAAATTTCACACATGAAAAACGTCTGAAAAACTGTTTTTACAGCAAAGCGTGCCCGGCAGATAGGCTGGGCCACCTTCCTCAGTTTCCTTTTCCTGTCTAGCTTTGTCTAGGGCAAGCCTACAGGATCACAACGAAAAATTAGGCTGCTAATTTCTTGGCCACCTCCTTCCTGTCAGGTATTCATGTGTTAACCTACATGCTGCTGTTTACGTACAAACAGAAATGAGGCTATCCGAACCAAAGAAATCCAATCAGATAACTAGGTCACGCTTGCCGAGCGAATGAAACATCAGCATGACTTGTTCCGGTTGAAAACTAGGCCGTGACCTAGCTATTTTTAGAGGAGAAAATTTCCTTTCCAACGGTATGCAACAAGATAGGTCTAATTTAATTGCATATAGAAAAAATATGCAATCAAAATCAGATAATTTCAGCATAAATTCACATAATCAGACACAAAATCCTGGGGGGTGACCCCAATGAAATGCATTTTTGAGAGGTAAAATGGATTCTTTCACATGCGACCATCAATGCTTTCGATTCACAAGATGTCAGAGTGTCTAAAAATAGCAATAACCCAATTTGGTATCTTGAACCCAAATCGATGATTTCAGGTGGCGCCCCCCTCCTTAAGTTCCATACTTTGTGTTGTAGTTATTTACATCTGCCTCATAAATCTGCTGTTAAATTTTCAGGGCCCTTACAGCACTCTTACTTACAGCATAATTGGTGATGACAATGGCCCTGTGTATTTTGGCATCAACTCTGCCTCAGGGCGGGTATTCACCCAGGCCAACTTGTTCACAGACAGCTCTGCTTCTTACAGGGTGAGTGGTAACTGAAATTGTTGATGCTCTTGCTAATCTGTTGAATGTTTAGTCAGCTTGGGATGGCCACCATTGCTTGTTACTTTTAGGCCAAAATTAAATGCTGAACATTCCTATTAATCTGCCTTAACAACATATAGCATGAAACTTAGGTAGCCATGAAGGTGTGACTGGCTTCCTATAAGGTTAAGGATACTGTGAATGAACTGTCTTGCTTTGAAAAAAAAATGCCATTTGTGAGCAAACAATGAAAAGAATGCAGAAAGGACAGAGGAGGAAGGAACCAAAATACTAGTAAAAGTTTTCTGGGACCTGGTCTATGCTAGGTCAAAGGATGTATTGAAATTGTTGAGGTGTTAATTTTTTGTCCAGGCAATAATTTATGTGACATGCTGTCCTGAGAGATTTCAATCATCAATCTTATGGTTTTATACTTTGTTGTTTTACTGGAAAATTTTAGGATTTTATTTTACAAGACATATTTATGACCCACAGAACCTTCTGTGCAGTCAAGCTGGACATCATTTTAGTTTGTGTAAACTTGCATTTTAGCTGCGAATCTCTGCTCGTGATGGAGGAGGTGTGAAGGCATGTAATGTGAACAGGGTGCTCACCATCATTGTGCGCCGCAACGAATTTGCACCTACCTGGAGTCAGACAGATCTGCAGTATGAGGTTACTATACTGGAGACACAGGATGTTTTTACACCTATTGTCCGTGTGGTGGCTACTGATGCAGACATCAATGTAAGCAATGCTATAAAAATGCCAGTGAGAAAGACTAACCTATACTCTTCAAGCAAATGAACATATGTTCACTGAACAACATTGTCTCCCTGTAAATTTGGGAATGATTACAAACTTATTTTGCATTTAGGAAATTACGTTTTATAGTGAAGTCATTGGATTTGCACTGCTGCTTAAATAAATTCTGCTTAGTCACACTGCATGTAAAGTTTATGTTTTTAACACAGTTGTGTTCAATTTATGAGTTGTACTTCTAGTCCAAGGACCTATATCTTAGGCCTATGTCTCCCTTGACTTGGGTGTTAATGAATATCTTTCTTTAGAGCTGAGAAGATAAAAGATACAGCTTATGGTGACCAGAAATAACGTAAAAGATTTATAATGTATAATGTATGTGGAACATTTGTTGTATTATAGATGAAATGTATGCTACGGCATAATAAAAAATATACCTGTGGGATGCATGAGTGTATTTTCATTGTTCTGTAAGCATTATTTTATAGATGCTTCATCCTGACAAACTAATAATTCAGCCTATTTATTTTTTCCTGATGCTTGTTTTCAAGAGCCCTAACAATGTGGTGAACTACCAGATACCCACAACCTCCAACACAGGAGACCAGAGCTTGTTTACTATTAACCAGAACACAGGAGATCTATACCTCAGGAGCACTCTCATTGGGACCACCAGAGACCAGTACACTGTAAGGCCCAAGGAGATATGATTTTTTTTTCTTTTGAAATAGAAATGTATAGTAAATTCATACTAATTTAACTATATCTCTTTTCTTTACTGACAACAATATTGTTAGAGTAATAAACAAAGATTAAGATTGCACAGACTAATATAGATAATGTTGACCTGCAAGGAGTACTATCAAAGCATTATATTCAAAGGATATGGAAGTATTCAAGACTATTTAAAATGCAACAAATGCTGGCAAAATGAGATTCTCAGTCATCAGAAGAACATTTGAATATCCTGCTCCCTTTCCCACCCTTTGCCTTTGTGGAATGTATTGAAATCAGACCTCTTGTTTTCAAAAAGATCACCAAAGCATGCAATGATACAAAATTTATACCCTCTGCAGATGGACTTCTTACATGGCATGTCTTATGAATCAGTATAACAACTGTCCCCTGAAATAGTAATTCTTCCAGAAGTATGCATTTTCTGGCAATAGACTACTGATCTTCTTATACTCTTCATCATTCTCCAGTTTGAGGTAGCGGTGTATGACAGCGGCACACCAGTCTTATTTGGACCAAGGGCAACGGTAGTTGTCAACATAATCAGGAACCAGAATGGACCCATTTTCCAGAATGAGCCATATACCACACAGCTCAACCAGAATGCTGCCCTTGGCACATCTGTATATACTGTCTTTGCTACTGATGCAGATACCCAGGTCTGGATATGGACATTTTAATCCACTAGCTAATTTTTTGAAAGATCTGTTAAAAGTTTAGTTTAAATATAACACCTTTTCAATCCAGTTTTAAATTTAATTAGATTTGAAAGACTAATAATGAATCAAATTATGATTAAACAACATCTTGTTTTGTTTCAAACACATTTTCATTTTCATGTTGTAAGTCTTGTATCACCATTTCTATCTCAGGCTCCTTACAACACTGTGAATTATGACATCATTGGTGATGATGCTGCGCCAACATACTTCAGCATAAATAGTGTCACTGGTGTCATTACACTTGCTCAGTCCATTGTCGCTGACCCCACCAACAGATATATTGTGAGTGAATTGATTTCTTATTTCTCGCAAATTCATTTTACTTAAAGAGTCCTTTCTAATTAATAGGCTCTTGCATATTGTGTAATATACTGTTATAATGCTTAGATAATGCTTAGAGGTTGAGATTTAATTTACATTTTTTTGTAGCTGATGGCTTTGAATAGAGCTGATTGGGATTAATATTACATGGTCATAGATTCAGTTTCCACCATGGTCATGTTTTACATGCCTTAGAAAGTCTATTGATCTGTAAAATGGGTACTTGGCAATAGTCAAAGGAGTTTTGACCAGTGTCCATAAAATGACAGCAGCACTATAATAGTGTAAATTGTATAGGGAGTTGATAAACTACTGAGTGATCAGGCAAGCTAAGCCAATAATAATGGGAAGGCACTTGAGCATACATTGTCTGTATAAGAGACTTATAAACCTCATTTTTATTGTTGTTATATGAGTAAATCTTTTAGAGTGCACACTAGACTATATGTTTGAAGCAGCTCTTGAACTTTGCACTAATCACGGACTTTATCATCATTTAACTTTTTTCTTCTCAAGCAAGATTGCTGGGTATCAGATGAGGACAGGATGGTTGCAGTTCTTTTTGAAGTGATAAAATTCAAATGTTCTGTGTTTCATAATTGTCAACAGATTCGAGTGAGAGCCCAGGATGGAGGCACTCCACGCAGGAGTGCAGTCACCAGAGTTGAAGTAAATGTGGAAAGGAATTTATTCCCTCCTGTTTTCAATTCAAGGACTTACACCACTCAAATTCTGGAGACCCAGGCAGTTGGCTCAGCAGTGGGCATCCGTGTTTTGGCAACAGATCCTGACACCACTGTAAGTAATCCTGACATTGAATATTCTGAGCAGTATAAGCCTAAATCATGTTTGTAGCAGAGGCAAGTTTCATGGATTTGGAACATTTTAGCAGATGATTAGGGTGTTTAGTGTTTCATACACTAGCCTGCTGTAACAAGTAATTTCACCATTTACCTCACTGCTCAACATGCATATGTGGGTAGTAAATTTACAATCATAGCATATATTGGTAACTAATTTTTGTACAATGTGTTTCATTTCAGTCACCCAACAATGTTGTTCGCTATGGCCTGAGTGGTGATTCTCTTGATGAGTACTACTTCTCTATTGACTCTGTCACTGGAGATGTCATCATGAAGCGATCACTGGCTGAAGATCAGAACAGGAATGTGTCATTCTTTACAGTAAGCCTTCTTGCTTATCAAATCACAGCAGCTGACAGTTTTTTTAATCCTGTATATTTTTGCCGTCCTATATGACTATTACATCAGGACAAATAAACATAGCCATCAAGTTAATAGTCCTTTGGTGGATCCTATGCCTTCAAACGGGGCCTCAGTCTAAACAACTGAAACAACTGTTTTTTACAAGCATGTAGCAAAACTATAATGAATTTGTGAAGTCACCTGAGCTCTTAATTCGACTCAAGCTTATCATGGCATAAGATGAAGCTAATACAGTAATCTTTTTACTTTCTATTCTGGCCGCTCATTCACACTTTTGACCACTTTCTTAAGCTGAAAATGGTGTGACTCTCAATGGTTACCTGTTTATCTCCAGTTCCAAGCTTTGGCCAGTGACTTAGGAACACCACAACGTGAGGCAGTCCCATCGGATGTTACAATCTCAGTAATCAGAAACCAATTTGCTCCTGAGTTCCTAAACCAGCCGTACACCCGTGTCATCCAGCAGAACCAGCCAGGTGGCTCCAGTGTGTATCAGACCACAGCCACTGACAGGGATACCACTGTAAGTATGATGATGAATGATGGATATGTATACCAAGCTAGCTGCTGCTTGTAACAGGAACCACATCAACAGTTCAGTGCTTTAAACTACATAATTTTAAGACTAATACACACTAAGAATATTGAACTTATGAAAGTCACCTCTATTGTAAAGCATTTCAGTGATACACTGATCAATCAAAGCTATTCCTCTGAGTATATGATTATACAGTTCTATGTCATTTTCTAAAAGATTGAGACAACATAAGATGCTGTTATGTTACTTCATATGTTGTTAAAGGAAGGCTCTGGACCTGTCAGAATATAAGTTTGCAAGGAAAAAGTTGTTTTTGAAAGCACATTATAAACATGCCATCACTTAAATGTCATATTTTGGCCACAATGCATAGATATTTGTACACAGTTAAGAATGAGGTTATGGAGGTCATGATTATAAAGAACTTTTTTGAGTGAAGTTTTGGATCAGTTTTACTGCATCTTATTTATAATCTGAACGTATCGGTCTACAAATGTTTTTCCCTCCCACATTCACTCTTAGTCACAATTCCAATGTGGAAAACTAAATCAGTGAAATAGATGCAGAACTTCAGGAGACACATGTTCCCATTCTGTTTTTATTATTATGTTTGTGTGGTGTTGCATTATGAATTTCATGCTTCTGGTAGGTTTTCTTAATATTTTTTTCTTTATCTAGGCACCTTTCAACACACTGACATATG
Source organism: Ellobium chinense (assembly GCA_033807755.1). Lineage (NCBI taxonomy): Eukaryota > Metazoa > Mollusca > Gastropoda > Ellobiida > Ellobiidae > Ellobium > Ellobium chinense. The sequence goes on along the minus strand of JAWQUT010000434.1, from coordinate 461,826 downwards.
AGCTTATTGGAGATGGAAATACAGCAGTATTCTTTGAGGTTGGACCCAATAATGGCTTGCTATCTCTAAGATCTACAGCTAATTTAGCAACTGACACTGATATCAGCTATGTGGTAAGGATGAAATGATTACATTACTTACTAGTGTTCTTTTTAGGCTAATAGTTAGGGGCATGACACAAAAACACATACATTTACACTGGGTATTGCAGTATCTTCCAGTGCTTTGTTCTGATCTCAGAAATTTTCAGTCAGTTTCTGGGTTTCATATTGTGAACTCTAGCATATCTCTATTAGCCTGTTCTTCTTTATCAATCCAAATTGTGTGGTGTGATACTGCGTGTATGAGGAATGTACCTGCTGTTAGAAGTGTCTTGTTTCATACATTGATTAGCAAACACATTCAGATTTGAGTCTTTGTTACTGAGATAAAACATGACACAAAATTCCATTTGTCATTCATGCAAAGGAGAACCTCTTCATAGTCTGTAAGAATGTACAGTGTTTATTTCATTTGAAGAGTGTTTGGTCTCTGCAACACACTAATCCTAAAAACTAGGGGACATCTGATATTAAAAATCATTTATCATTTGCTATCCTTATTCCTTCAGGCTCGAGTTGTAGTGAGAGATGGAGGATTCCCACGTTTGTCTGCAACCGCCACCGTGTCAATTGATGTGATCAGAAATCTGTTCCCTCCAATCTTCAACAACACACAGTTTATTCAAAGAGAGATTCCTGAGACCACCATTGTGGGAGCCTTCATTGCTCAACTGTTTGCTAATGATGCTGATACCACTGTGAGTAGCATTTTCAAGGCCAACTGCTGTTATCCATTCAGACCTGGCTAATGGACCATTAATTTGTCAGTGCTGTATTTCAGGATAAGGTTTTATTTGTTTCATGTATCCAAATGATTTATACCATATATACCTGGTTTACATCTGGTCTAAGACATGCACAGAGCCCTGCCATCACCAACAGAGATTTCCCTTCTACATTCTTTTTTTGATAATAAGTGATAAATTGTTATTAAATTGTGACATATTTCATTAATATTGACATGTTTTCAGGTTTGAGTGGTACTTGGGTTACATGTCATGTTTTTTTGGTTTTATCTTTGTTTTTTTGACATCCAAAGGCAGTGTAGCAGCGATAACTTGGCTCAGCACAGACGTACAATAGGGAGCTAGGTTTGATCACTCAGCAACCTCTCTAAATGCCTGCCTATTGCTGTCAGTGATTAACACAATATCCTTTGATACTGAAGAAAACGAATGTTTACTTACAACACTGGTACAAGAGAGCCACGCAAGGCTTATGAAATAACAGTAATGCTATGAGACACTTAAACTTTTTCTTTTACATATATACACCTCAAATGCTCACGCCCTTGAAGTCTTGATAACTGATTTCAACCATCTTGACATTTACAGAAAGTTCACAATGGGCTGAGGTCAGACATTTACAGTGACCGAGCTATAAATATATAATTTAATAAACTAGTGACCAAACTATAAATATACAATTTAATAAACAAGCCTCTTTACTCACTAGAGTGCAGAGAAAAAAAAAACCTACTCACCCGAAATCTGGATCACCCCTGTCACTGTGAGTAAGCACAGAGTAAACATTGGTGAGCACCAGCAGGGCATAAGANGGGGGGTGGGGTGGAAAGACCAGTACATGCAAATGTTACAGCAGCACTGCAGGTTTGTTGTCTGTGGTACTGATTGCAATTTATCTTATAATAACATTGTTAACTAAAGTAAACTGTTAGGTGAATCCCTCCATTCCCCCCCCGAAAAAAAACAACAAAACTTTATCTTATATATCAAACTTTAGTATGGATATTCTATTCATAAAAGAAATGAACATGTTAACTTTACCCTATGGCATCAAGATAATCGCATTATGTGAAATCACTAGAGAGACGAGGTGTCAGTATATCTCGTCATCAGCTGCATATCCTTCCAGATGTTCCTTTTTATAAGCTAGCTAGCTACGTGTTCTCTGCCAGTTGTCCTGTCACAATGCTTATAATTATTATCTGCTGTTTGTCTGTTTCCTACTGTGGTCATAGCCTTCCATTGTGTGTTTTGATGGTCATGCTGCACTGAGTCATGATTGTTCCTATTCCTTGATATCACTTCATATGTCCACAGAAGTTTAATAAATTTTGCTTTAAAATTAGACATCACATGTAATCTCATATAAATTCTTCATCTGCTACAAGTTTGTAAGGTATAGAAGAATTTATCCAGTGTCCTTTACATGAAATTTTAATTATCTCTTACCAGCTTTTCATCAGAAAAGCATGATGATTTTAAAGATATACTATATCAGTAACTTCAGCCATTTTAGACTCTTGTGTTCCTGTTCCAGTTTTACCTACAGGTAACAATATTTTGTTTTCTCTTGCTCTTTTTCATAACCAGGCCCCTGACAATGTTGTGACATATTCCATTGTGGGTGATGATCGTGCAGATGAGTTCTTCTTCATCAATCCAAACACTGGTGAAATTACACTTCTCAAATCTGTGCGGAGTATCAATGTTAACCTCTTTAGAGTAAGTGTCATATTTCCTGACCTGATGTATTCTGAGAGTAGGTATTTATGTACAAAGTGGCTGAATGTATGTGTGTGTGTGTGTGTGTGCATGTAGTTCAACCCAAGATTGGATGGGGATTCAAGCAAGTTCTAGTTTGTGTATACTTTGCTTGTGCATTGTTTTCATTATTGTTATTCCTGGCTGTTTATGAAACAAGCAAATTTTACTATATATGACAGATACGTGTCTTGGCCCGTGATGGTGGCACCCCATCTCGTACAGATCAGACCTATGTAGAAGTGACCATAAGGAGAGATACTGGCAGACTGACCTTTACCCTGCCTAGCTATGCTGTGACCATTAGTGAGAACACCCAAGTCAGCCGTTTAGTCCTCACTACTCGTGCTCAGCCTGGGGTATGTATATGCATTCCAAAATAAGAAAACTCTTATAGTGGTGTCATGATATTGATGTCATGGGTGTGTTTCACTTCCTATGCTATGATCATCATTTGGAAAAAAAAAGGTAAGATTAGTACAAATGTTGACCGCTTGGATTCAGTGTGCTATCATTGTGTCATGGCATTATAAGAAATATGAACTTAAAACCATTCAGCTGTTATTTGTTTTCCCACTAAGAACATTCCCTTAATAGTGTTAAGGAAAGTCTGAGATGTTCATTAATTCAGAACCAAGCCCATGACCAAGTTACATTTAGTATGCAAAAAAAACAAAAAAGTTGCTTAACTCATAACTTGGTTATTTGTACACCTACTGAAATTTCTTGGGTAAGTTCCTTTTGCATTGAAAGTATTCCTTTTGTAGGGTTCAACATTTAAATCAATTTTGAAGTATCTTTTTTGAAAATGGTTTATGAAGAGGGGAGGGGGAATAATGTGACTGTGATTTTATGAAATAGTGGTGACATGTATCTTGATCCCTGCATCTGAATACAAATCATAGTATTAGTAGTGGACTGCTGTCTGACCCCTTCAACTTTCCACCGGAGTACAACCCTGATAACATACGCAGCCTTAACCTTCTGGACCGAGCTGTTCTTAAGGATGTATTACCAGTTGGATGAGTTATTCAGAGGACATTCTTTATTCTTGAATGGGAGTGCATGTGTGTGGTTGGGGGAGGAGGGAGAGGAAGATTAAGAAGGATCCAGGACAATGACCCTCACACAGTAGGAGGAGCACTGAGAGCATACAAGCCTTCTGGACTGGGCTAGCTACCATGCAAAGTCATGGCCGTGCTAATGAGGTTCCAGTGTATATTTTAAAAAATCAGTTTTGCTCTTGCCAATGTCTCACCCCATTCACTTAAAGACATTCACCCATGAATAAAGAGGATTAATACTAGTAGGTGAAATAAAAGTCCTAATAACATCTAATAATCTAGTAACAGGACAGTGGTGGGGACATATCTGAATAATAAATGCTAGATACAGATGAGCACTGTTCTATCTGCATTCTTCTTTCCTTTCCTTAGACACCAACCTATAAAGTGCTTGGTTATAATCCTGCACCAACCTACTTCAGTATTGGAGCCAACACTGGTGCCATCTCAGTCATCACCAACCTCAGGAGTGATCCTGCCAGGCTCACATTCTACCAGGTTTGCTTTTACACACTTTTCACACAGTGAAAGGTCCTAATGTTTCTCTCAGCTGCTCAGTGCTTTGAAATGTGTCTAATTACCTTCTCAACAAAATGTATTCTTTCAAGTGCTGCTCTAGCAGCATTTATCCATTTATCTTGAATCCATTTTGGGTTGAAAGCGGGTATCATCATGGTTAAAGAAATGCGGAAACACATCTACATAGTTTTCTCCAAATTCTATACTTTTATAAGTTAGAGAGGGTTGTTTAAAGAGGGGCCAAATGTTAGACTTAGCAACTAGATGTATGCTTTTCTCCTGATTTTACGACACATCTATATAGGATGAGGGTAATTATGGTGCAAACTTTTGTTCTGGGCAGACCCAAAACAATGCTGTGAGAATTTGTTCTAAAATTGTTTGTCTCACTGGGTATTCTCTTCAGCTATTGGTTGAGGCTGAGAGTGACACTGGTGTCAGCATCCAAACCGCATCAGCTTTGGTGAACATAACAGTTATAAGGAATGAGAACAGCCCTATCTTCACCCTCGACAACTATGCTGTGCAAGTGCAGGATACCATCTCTGTTGGTACTGTAGTTGTCGATGTCACAGCCAATGATGCCGATGGGGTGAGTATGACATGTAAAGGTTAAGTTCTTACATATGCCTCACATAGATTAGGTGGAATAAGCTGGTTGGCTGGTTTAGGACCTTATCATCACTGTTGCTTTCAAATCAAGCAGTCAGGAGTGTAAGAGGATTCAGGGAACAGAAATAGAATACCTTCAAGCAGAAATACAATACACTGGAACTTTGTCATAAATGCTTACCAGGACACATACGCTCGTATATTATGTGCTTTTAGCAGTTCAGGTATCTTTAGATTTTTATACATTATTTTAATACATACTTAGACTATGCATTATGGCCTATGTGTCTTTTGAATTCATACTGGTTTTATGCATTAAAATATAATAAGGTGACCTGTCATACAAAGGTTTGATAACCTTTGCAGGGATAAACAGTTAATATGCTGAGTTTATATTTTGTAATGGATCATAAATATTTTAGATATTTGGTTGAAGGAATTTGACCAAATTTTTGCTTGGAAAAAAATTTTCAGTGAAATGTTTTCAAACTTTTTAATTTCTATTGATCAGCCAGTAATAACCTGTTCATTTTCCAGTGGGATTGGTACTGACAATATGATAATGAATTGTGCATTACAGGATGTGATTGATTACAGCATTATTGACACAGCAGACACCAAATACTCTGACCTTGTCTTCATCAACCCCCGAAATGGTGAAATTTCAACCAAGATTAGTCTTTTAGATACAGATGTTCTCCGGGTAAGTTTTTCAAACAGGTATTTGGGACCAAAGCTTTAGGATTTGTAGAATCATGAATGGGAAGAATGTTGTTGCTTAAAGGGACAGGGTAAGCTATTTGCTTCACGACCTACTATATCCACAGTATTTTTTCATAAATTTTCAACCCCTTACCCATTTCCTTCGCCCAAGCGCTTCTGAGAAAATGCGGCTTGAAAGTCGGGATTTTCACACCCTGTGGGCTGCCATGACTGGTCGTCCCGTCAGCGCAGGAATAAGGCTTGACGTCAGAAAGTGAGAGGCAAGCTAGTAGTCATTATGCATAGAGAATTATCCACATGCAATAATTTTGGTTGGCTCTAAATGTTATGCCTTTTTTTTTTTTATCGTTGAGAAAAATCTTTTGTTAAACTGAGTGAACAACTGCCCGACTTTGATCGCAGTGCTGTAACATTATAAAAGGGAGGATGAAATAATATTTGAGAAAAAGGAACATCTGTCTCACCACTATTTGAATCTATTTATTAATGTTTGCACTACCTTAGTATTGTTGTCTGCTTTGTGGTTTAGTGAGCGATCACTGGCCTAAGATTCTGACAATATAAAATTATCATTTGCTTGAGGAGCACTTTCAGATAATTTAGACGCCACCACAGTCTAGGTGTGGCACTAGTTGTGTCACTTGTCATAAATCAATCAAGAAGGCTTACAAGAGCAGATCAAAAAAGGGGCACATCGATGTGAAATTTATTTTGATCGTCTTATTTTGGTCAGAGATGACTACGGGAGCCTTTTTATAGAATACCTGTGAAAACTTTTGTAGTTTTGAAAAATTGAATTGGTCAATCGGTCTTCACTATCAGTGAGGGGAATGAGACAGATCCTAGTAGAGGCTGGGTGGGCATGAAGAGAAAGGGGGGGAAGTGGATAAGAAAAGAAGCAATAGGGTGTGGAATAAGAATCTAGGAAAAAGCAGGGGATAAGAACAAAAAAAACTAGACGCTAATAGAGAGAGAGAGAGAGAGAAGAGAGAAAGAGAGAGAGAGAGAGAGAGAGTGGGAGAAGCCAAGATGCTTTTGTCTCCTGAGTTACTGTTCACTACCTGCCTTCTCGCTTTTTTTCCTTAGCAACTCAGGCTCTCACTTTCTCAAATACATTGTAAATGTAATGTCTTTGCTTCACCCCTGTAATTGTGCCAACCCATCTATCCCCTCTCTCCCCTATCCGTCCCCATCTCGTAACTGTTGCTATGCTCAACATGGCATATCCATGCTAATTGCTAAGGCCCTTGTCGTTTTTCTCTTTGATTGCAGAGATCAGTTCTTACTTTCCAAAGATTTCACAAATATTCTCCAAATTATTCCCGTGGTCATCTGTGGCCAACATAAGAGTGTCAAACTATTTTCACGCCGATATGCCTGCTGTTTGACTGGCTCTTCGATGCACGTTGACTGATTTATGACTAGTGATGCAACTAACACCACCCCTAAGCGCAGAAAACACTGCCTGAGACAATAGTTAGCTGTCAATCAAATCATATCCTGCTGTGCAACATCTTAACAACCTATGTGCCCCTCAGGCAAATGATAGAGAATGTCAGAACCGTAGACCAGTGGGAGCTCATTAAACAATACAAGGGGAAAATCAGCACAGATAACTGTACATTGGCTATGCATATATTAATAAAGCGACTGACTCAGTGCTGAGACAGATGCTTCTTTTATCAAATATTCGTTCTGCCTTTTCTAAGATTACAGCACTGCGATCAAAGTCGGGCACTTGTTCACAGCCTTCAACAAAAGACTTAATGATCATATGTGAAAAAAAGGCATAAAATTTAGCACCAAGGAAAGTTATTGCATGTGGATAATTCTCTTTGCACAACAGCTACTAGCCTGCCTCTTGCTTAATGACGTCACGTCTCATTCCTGCGCTGAGCGGACGACTAGTTATAGGGGCACGCGCGGTGTGAAAATCCCGACTTTCAAACTGCATTTTCTCGGAAGCGCTCGGGCGAAGAAAACATGTAAGGGGTTGAAAATTTATGAAAAAAATATTGTGCCTTATTTAGTCAGTGAAGCAGATAGCTATCCCTGTTCCTTTAAAAATACCTATAGCCAACAACTTCATTGCAGACTTAAAAAAGTATTTAGCTACACTACTGCTGCTGCTGCAGCACATCCTATGATATTATTTGATTACTTATTGAAGTGACAGAGCATCATATATGCTTGGAAGATTTTTAAAAAATTATTTTTGTACTAAGAGTTATTAGTTGTTGTGGTATTAACTGGAAGAGAGTCAGTCTTCCCCTAAGGATAGCAAACCTTGAAAGAAAAATGTGAATAATATTTCACTTCTTAGTTTTTCTTAGACAATCAGTGTTAGTGAAATTATGTGGATTGAGTGGAATTTTTATTCAGCTATTTCCAGAAGAGATGTCTTGTGTATTAATCTGGGAAGTTCCACTCTTGGATTCAGGATTCACCAAATGTGAAAAGGGACAAGGGACACATCTGTGTTTCTCAGCAACTTTAACCATACACCCTCTGAGTTTCCAAAGTTACTGAATGTCTTTTTATTGTTGCCATCTACAGTTCCAAGTGAGGGCCAGTGATCAGAGGATTCCTGAGAGGACTGCTGTGTCTGATGTGACCATTGTTGTTCTGCACGATAGCTTCCCTCCCCAATTCATCAATGAACCCTATGCTTCCACCATCACCCTTCTGGCTGCTAATGGCACCTCCATTTATCAGACTTCAGCCCGTGACAATGATCTAAGGGTAAATTCTTATAACTTTGTTCGGCGAGGAAAGACTGAAGAATTCTTAACTCCCTTTTAAGCCAAACCCTGTTAGAGAAAAAATGAGGAAAAGATATCCTGAGGCTTTTATTTAGGGTGTAAATAATTTTCACATAATTTTTCATGGTAAGGAAAGTGGATTCACTAAGCCATGGATGTAATGACATGAAATCTATGAGAATGTCTTAAAATAAACAACTATGCGATTGCTCTAAGCTATTTAAGTCAATAGGAAGAGATTCTCTTTTTAAAAATTTTCTTTAAGGTTGCTGAATATCAAAGACCGCAGTCTCAGTATATGATAAAGTATCCCTTATCTAGAGAAGCAGTTGTTTTTCTGTGTCTTGACTCCCTTTAAGAGCTTGCAAAATGTTATTCTTGTTTGTCTTCACTTTATATGTTATATTTATGCATGAAAACACCTTATCACACATTTACAAATTGTGTATTGTATCAAGTCTTACCGAAATATTTTCATAGGGTTCTCTACAATATGAAGTTGTCACTGTGGGTGTTGCTCCAGCCTTCTTTACCATTGACCGCAACTCTGGCCTTGTTACTCTATATGATCAAGCTGCACTTTCATTTGACAGGGGAACCACATATAGTGTAAGTTTTTGTGTTCTCTCACCTTAGTTGTTTCAAAGGCTGAGAAAGGTGAAGCATAATGTTTAACCGCGCTGGCACAGAAATTAATTTTCCTTTCTAAGCTAACACTGATTTCTTCGCTGTATTGTTACTTCTGTTCACAGCATCAAGAAACTTCAAGGTGTGAACATAGAATTTGAGAAGTGATAATCTTTCATAAATGATTTTCATTTGTAGAATGATATATGTGACGGGTTGTGATTACATTAAAAGGATCAGAGTTTCAGGATATCATCTCACTAAATGGTAGTCTGTCACATAGAAGTAAAAAGTCCCTTAAAATGATCAAGAATAATCAAAATGGTACGCTGTTAAACAGGAGACAATTACTTTTGTAAAAGGCCTCTTAAAGGAGTTAATGTTGTAACAACTGTCATTAATCTGGTAAGACAAACCACAAAGCTTTGATGTTCTATTTTGCTTACATAAATGCAACAGGCCCATCTTCAGAACAAGTTCTTACCTTCCTGCTGTTCAGGATTCCTCTACAGTTCATAACTCAGGAGGCCAGTAAATAGCCAGAGAGCTGCTGTTATCAAGTCTATAGAAATTCCACAGTAGCAGTGCAACCCAGCATTCATGTATTGTTTCTTTCCTTGGGCAGCTTTTCATAGCAGTGTATGATTCCGTGTACCCAAGCAGCCGGGACACAGCTCAGGTCACCATCAACATAGTTCGCAATCCATCTGCCCCCATCTTCACCCTCCCCCAGTATGTTGTAACCATCCCTGACACATATCAGCTTGGCCTCAACATCACTCAAGTCAGGGCTAATGATGCTGATGGGGTATGTTAAAGTATTTATTTTGTCTGTTTTGACTCATGTAAAATCATGATAGTCTGTGATTGGATTAAAATGTGTTAATCTGTGTAAATAACACTTTGTGTAGGAAGTGAGGAGCTTGAAATCAAACCTAGTATACTGTGCTCTAATAGTCATGCCAAACCTAATACATGCCCCTCACTCCCCCCACGGCCATGTGTATCAAGTGCAGACTTTGTTGTGAAAGAGAAAGCTTGTGATCAGTATCCATGACATATACCTAATATCTTCACATAAAGGTCTGCTAAACTGACATGCTTTTGAATCTGAACAAACACTGGTCCAGAGTCATTGTGAAATAAGTCACTGGAACCAATATTTGCATGTTATAAGTGAGAACACAAATCAGACAATATAAAGATCTCAAATATTTTGTTTAGAATTTTTTTTTGTTCATCTGCTCCTATGCTGAATAAGGAAGCAGATTTCTGTAGCTAGAGTTGATTATAAATTGTAGGGCATGTTGACACCAGTCGTTGGTGTTGTATATCAGTTGACAGGGAATAGTGAGAGTAGCATCCCAAGGTGCGAGGCAAAAAGATCAAAGGAACCCAGGTGGACAAATCAGAACAAAGTGAAAAGTTCAGATTCTGGAGGTCATGCAACAGGACAAGATATATGTTCAGGCAGTGGATGAAGGCAATTGCAAATACACTGTAAATGACTGGCCCAGCAAGCCCAGATAGCACAGCCAAGAATCAGACTATAGCAGACCACTTACTTGGCGGTACTTGGCAGTTTTGGTGTATGAGTGGAAGGAAGAAATATATGCCATATGCCAGAGTGAGAGAGAGAGAAAGAGTGAGAGAGAGAGAGAGAGAGAGAGAGAGAGAGAGAGAGNGAGAGAGAGAGAGAGAGAGAGAGAGAGAGAGAGAGAGAGAGAGAGTGTCACAAACCGCACCTACCCCAGTCACACCAGAGAAAGAGGGACGGTAAGACAAGGAGAAAAGACAGGACAACGATAATGAGGACCCCTTCACTGCACGAACAGACACAGCATTCGAAGACAGCCAAAGGATACTGACGAGACAGAGAAGGTGTAGAGAGATGACCATGCAGGACGACGTACACCAGCACACACAAGACAATCACCCGTCACACTAACTAAACACTCTCACAGAGGATAGGAAGTGGACGATGATAACCCGAAATAGAAAGAAAGGTAGCACTGACACTCAGACACTACTTACCCACGCTCACACTAACGTGCAGTCACAATTCACTCGACAAAATAGAATTCCGATAAACGACAAAATGTATTATATTAACAAAATAATTAAGTAACTAATATTCCCCCCCCCCACTAACCTTCACAGTATTGACAAGATATAGTTATCACATAACAGTACACCCAGTACACTACAAATAAACATAACTTCAGCAGTCTGGCATCCAACGAGGCTGTGCCTCAAGGAACCATGTCTCTACTGGTACCTTGACTGTCGAGAGGCACAGGACCGGAAGAATTTCCAGAAGGACGCAGACAGGACGACATGACGATCAGGACTACGACACTCCTACAGCTCCAGCAGCGTCTTCACTGGCAGTGGCAGCTGGGCACTCCGCCCACGACAGTTCAAATCCAGCTGGTCATGACGACTTCACTGGTAGTGGCAGCTGGGCACTCCACCACGACGGTTCAGGTTCTGCTGACTCACAGCCGGCTTACAAGCTTTGGTCAGGGCGTACAACCCGAAGTACTAATTCATAGTGTACACATTCAGCCTCCATAAATTACCGAGGGACACACACAATCCTACTTTAGGTTACTCCTATTTCTGGAAGGCTAAAATAAACAGAATGATAATCGTAGTTATACAGTCAATCTATCCTAAGATTTACAAGTTCACTTTAATAAATACTTCACACTCCCGACACCCGCGATGTCAGCCCTACGACTCACCCGAACTGATGTACAGACACAGTAATTTATAGTTACCTTTATCAGATAATAAATCGAAAATCAATTACCATTACGGCCCATGGCCACATTTATATCATTAGTAAGGGAAATCTTTACCCTGTTAAACAATATAATTTCATTTAAGAATACATTACACATCGACTAGACTTACGCTCAGCAGCCCTTCTCACTCCATGACAATTCTTGACTGTGGTGTCTAGACATCCACGCTCGCCCCTTTTTATTTGGGCCTCGGAAAGTACACAACTCAAATTAAAATGTGCCCTCGTCAGACACAATTCATTATATACAACTCAGTGAACTCACTTAGAACAATTTACCAATTGATACACTACTCACCTTGTGACAGAGAGAGAGAGAGATTTACAAAACAGATGGGAATTTGGAGCTGAAATGTTAGAAATGGAAAGTGTTAAAAAGGATAATAAAATGTTATTGTAGAAGCTATGCAATTTCTTAACCCTTTCTGCCTAAGACTATCAGTTTTAACATATTATGACAGGAAAACTCAGGCAGGAAATGGGGTTCTGTTTTTGGGTGTAAAATTACATGCATGTTCTTGTGGCCTATCTGGTGGGAACCATATGATTAGCATCATCAAAAATCAAACTGCAAATTGCAATTTGCCGTGCAATTTTCAGGTATTGATGACAGTGATAGTTTATCATGCTTACTGTATCCATCACTTTTGAATGTTGTCATCCTGTGTCGTTCAAATGCCACATCATACTATTTCTTGTCAGTTATGAATTTACACAGGGGCTGGTTTTGGATGAAAGCAAGTCATTGAGCTTTGAGGAATATATGATCTGTCATTTGCCAGAACTTCAACCATATACAATGTTTCAAACTTTTATATAGTTCTCATTTTTAATCAATTAGGACATAATATCAGCATATCTACAGAATGATTGTTTTGGCCATCACTTAATAAACAAAATTAATGGGATTTAAGCTTTGTTTTTTGTTTTTCAGGATGTTGTGAAATATGAATTGACTGGAAATGCTCGTGCCATTGAGTACTACTACCTGAACCCTGATACTGGTGTGATTTCACTAAAGAAACCTTTGACAGAAGGCAACCAGATTTCTGACCAGGTATAAAGGAAACTAACCCAATAAGTAATACATTTAAACAACATTTGTACAAACTTTTGCTTAATAAAAAATATGACCTGAACTAGCATCACTTCCAACTAGGATTATAAATGTGAAAGACAGACAGGATATTGAGAAAAAAGTAGCTAACACTCAAATCAAATCAACTTATTAGCTATCATTGTAGATGATTAAGGGGAATATTACTTCGCTAGATCTAGTGATTGGAAAATAAAAATCTGTATGGTCTCTTGCTGTATCAGATCAGATGTGCAAAAAACTGACACATCATGTAACAAAAGTTCTGCATTATGTATGACAATATTGAGAGCAGTTTCATTTGTCACACAGTTGTCATTTAATTTGTAAAAAAATAGCTTAACCAACAATATAGACAAGAATCTTAACTAACAGAAATGTCACTTCAGTATATTACAAAAGCAGAGCCAGTAATATCTCTCCCAGTGTTATTATGCTGGAAAGCCAACCAGCATTCACACCAGCAAGTAATTGAAAGAAACAGGATTGCAATACATGACCAAACTAAAAATTGTCTCTTTTAAAACTGTAGCTGAGTTTGAGAGCACGGGACCAGAGTGAGCCTGAACAGTTTGGCACCTCAGTGGCTATCATCAATGTGATCCGGGACCAGTCCCCACCAGTTTTTATTCAAACACCCTACCGTACCACTGTACAGAGGACTATTGCTGTCAATTCCACTGTCATCAGAGCCCGGGCTGAGGATGCAGATCTGCAAGTATGTACCTGACACTATTGGTGCTCCTGATTTTTTTAGATCAGTGTGAATTATTGATTTTACCAGTGTTTTCTCCAGACATGCAATCACACGAATTGCCTAAAATTTCACCCCCCAAATTTCATTCTTCAGCCTGTGATATTATAGGTGATTACCATGCATTGTTTGGTAATAATCTAAGATCTCCTCACTGTGCCATCTTCTTGCCCCATTATGCTTCTGAATTAAACTCTCAAAGTATTGGTGAGATTTGCAGCCTTTATCAATAGGTTTGATGTGAAGCAAACAAGGTTTTGTTTTTTTATTCGTACAGGGCCAGATCAACTTTGCTGTTATCGGCAATTATCCTGCTCCTACATTCTTTGACATTGACCCACTCAGTGGAAATATCTTTGTCAAGACACAGCTTGGTTTGGATAGCCTAAAGACTGAGACCTACTTTGTGAGTTGGTTGTTACACTGACCTATTGTGTTTAGTGAGAAATAATTGAAACCTGACTATACATTTTTGCCCATTCATAGTGTCATTTCCAAATTTATGTGCAAAAATAGCAAGGATCTTAAAGCAGATGGCTTCTGTATTCATATGAATGTTTGTTGTCAAGTTTCTAGACATAACTAAAATATTTTTATATACGCAGGTCTTCACTTAACCCACATATCTTCTGCCCTTCTATCCTGGCAGTGATGTAGCTGCTGTCAGATGAAGGAAATAAAACCATGTTGACAGAGTAACATCAAGAAATTTCACTTGCGTAGAAATACCCTTAAATAAATTTGAAACAAAATTTGCAGGATGCTCTATATTGCTTTGTATGTGTACCAAACTAACAAATGCCTCTTAAAGTATTTGTTGCATTATACACTTATTACACTTTTGAATAATTACATTGAAATGAATGCTTCACGTCTAATGTATCGATACTGAACAGTTGACATCTGAAAACAGATGGAAGCCAGGTCATGACGTAGAAGTGGGGATTTACAGACAGTTATTTCTCTGTTTACACTGTCTGAATGCCTTCCTGTACTTTCTCCCCTACCCACCCTGCTCTCTCCCCTCAATCTGTAGGTCAGATTTAAGCACTAACAATCTTCACAGTCACTGGGATGGATACAGCTAAGCATTATGCAGTGCATTCTCTTGGCTAAGCACTTTCGGAGAATGGGGTGAATGTCATATTTGTTGAGTCACTACACACTGCTAGCCCAGGCAGCATAGAATATTTGTTAATATTTGATTCATCCTCGCTTTTTTAATGGAAATTACTGTGAATATTTTCACAGTGTGTCACCCTGCCATTGTAACTTATTTTATAATTTTTTCATTTATGATTACATCTCTCATCTCTAGGTGAGCATCATCGCCTTTGACAGTGTGTATCCTAGCACAAGAGCTACAGCCACTGCTACTATCTTTGTCAACCTGAACCCCAATCCACCAGTCTTCTTCCCTGTGAGCTATGAGAGGGTTGTCTCTGAAGATATCCTCATCGGCTCCAGCATTGTGGATGTCAATGCTACAGACCAGGATCCATTTGTAAGAAACCTAAGGGACTCTTGGTCATATGTCTGGGTTGTCTCACTTAAAAGAGAGATTGGCAGGCAGAATTGGCAGCATAACGTGCAAGGTTTATCTAATACTGAAATTCTGTGAAGCAGTGCTTGGCTGGGATTTCATTGACTAGTGATGATCACCAGGTGCATACTTAATTTTCTCCCCCTCCTCCCCACACCCCCCACTCTCAAAAAAATTTTTTTTTATACCACAGCTGTCTTGTTGAAAATTTCATATAGTAGAGGGTTTCAGAAGGAATTTGCTTGTTAAGAACATTGTTATTGTTTGCTCATTTACAACAAGTCTGAGCTTAATAAATATATTGTTTTTGTTGTTTTTGATACTGTTGATGTTAGGGAGCAGAGCAACCACTAGCTTATACCCAGCTTTCATTTAGTTCACAAGGCAGTAGTGCTTTAAGCTGATTTGTCAACAGCATGTTTAAAATCATTTGAGACTTCTCAATAGTGGATGACACCTGAATTAATTGACCTCTTTCATCACAGTGTCATGCATTTCATTCAAAGGGAATTTGGAAGAATAGTGCTTAGCAGTTGGAGACAGTTTCAGAACACATTCCAACAAGTGTCTATAAACAAAAGAAGTTTAAAAGCTTTTGCCATGAACAGCAAATCTGTTACCTGGGTGATTTGTTATTGTATTCCCAACCTGATGGATTAATGAAAAAAAAAAGCACTCTTTTGCCAATGCCTAAAACTACGTGAAATAGCTGCAGTTGCAATGAATTTAATTATTTTAAAAATTCAGCATCTTGTATTTTTTGTGCATCTTCCTTTTCATTATGTGATTTTATATTTGTTCATTGTCTTATGTCAGCACAAACTGGGACATGTTTAAACTTTTTAAAATTACTTTTGCACAATTTGTGCAAAACTTTGTTTAATTTTGATACAACTTGAGTTCTTCACAAAAAAACTTGTACATGTATGAGCAGTTGCATGTGGAGGTTAGGGAACAATATCCAGATAATAGATATTCAAGGATTAAATTGCTGTGAAGCTAACTTTCCTGTGGTGTAATGGTAGCATGTTCAGACTTGCAAGCTAAGAAACCCTGGGTTCAATTCCCAGTAGGAACATGAAATTTTGTAGTGTAGATTTTTTCTGCCCTTCCTCTCACTGATCTTTCACAGTAATTTGGTAGGATCCCTGGCGACATACTTCTCTAGATAATGTGTTATATCACAAAGAAAAATTATCAGACAGTGCTGGCATTCCTCTCCCTCACAGAATACTATATGCCTTGCCACTGGTTATATATGTATGCTAAATTTAACATTTTTTAAAAAAACACTGTTTTAGTGCACATCTTGGGGTACATAAACAAACTAGCTGCAGATTGAAGTTACAGCCAGTGGAGGTTTGCTGGATGAAGATAGAATCTCATTTCCAAGCCTTTCAGTTTAATCGTATGCAGAAAGACTGAATGACAGACATTAATAATTATGGTCTGAGGCCAACTTATTGTTTCTTTTCTTTCGCTCAGGATATCATCAAGTATAGCTTGATTGGTGATGCAGAAGACAACCAATTCTTTTTCCTCAACACTGACACTGGCTTCATATCACTCAAGACTCCTCTCACTCAGACCAACACTAACCAGTTCAGGGTGAGATTAGTTATTTCCAGCTTTATAGCTTTCAGCCATCATTTTATTACTGGAGGTGAAATATATTGTGCTATCCCCAGCTGATTTACTTTTTCTTGGAATAAGCAGAACTCCAGTGTTAAAATGTTCAGGTTGTTCAATTCTCACTCAAATCAATGGGTAATACTTCTAGCAAGTGGTAGAATTGTTGAGTAAACCATGAATTGTGCTGTTTATCTAATATTGATATAAGTCTAATATATTTCAGGAACCTCAACCTCAAAATCTCCTTTACTTGCATGAGGCCACAGGCCCTAAAAACTGTATCATATGTATTGAAATTATGGTTGTATAAGAGGAACTGCCGAGACAAAGAAGTTCAGTGAAATAGTGGAGAAAAGTGACTTTGAATGCACTGCAAAATATTTTTCTTCTATATTGACAGACTATTAAGTTTGCAGTTACAGACCGCTGACAAGATTTATACTGACATTCAGATCTTGGGGTTTACAAGTATTGCCAGCCTTGAGAACTTTGGTTAGGAACAACTCACATTATTGATGCAAAATGTTAAGAATATACTGTATACTACAGTTCAGTGTAGAGGCCAATGACCAGAGCAATCCTGCACGCACAGCTACTTCAAATGTAATTGTGACTGTTGTGAGAGACTCTGCACCACCAGTGTTCATTAACACGCCTTATTCTGCTGGTGTGTTGGAAACTGCAGCAATCAACAGCCAGTTCTATCGTGTCACAGCTACTGATGCTGATCTGAAGGTATGTAACAGTTGCATTTAGTTTCTTTTTCTTTGTTTACAATTATATTTGCCTTTGTTCATCAGACAGTCATAGGTCAGTGGCCCATCTCATGTGTGTCCTTACAAATAACAATAGAATAACTTGCATTTTAATATGAACATCTTATAAAAAAACTCGTGAAATTTTGTAGGAGCCATATCTTGACTATTTTTGCACCAACCGACCCAAAATTTTGCATACACCTTCCTTATGGTCTGAAGTTGTTTCTTTTGATAAAATTTTTGCCTTAAAATATTTGTAAGTATTATTTTGATAATTACGAAAATTTTCTTTGTTTCGTGAATACGGTCCCAGTTCGGTGTTTTTAAATGGGCCATACGTCAGTGGTGTTTGCGGTTCGCCCCTGAAATTTTACTTCCGTTCCCCGAAGTTGTAACGGAGCATTTGTATCTGATGCCGCGTCAAGAATATGTACATAGCAGAGTTGATCGCCAGAGTGAAAATAATCATCGTTACAAAAAGGAGCAGACTCAATAGAATGAAAATGACTTTGGCTGTGTGAACCACCGGTACAAATACTGGTGCTTTCCAATAGAAAGATGACAAGTCCTAGACTTAGCTGTACCAGTACCAACAGCCAAGAAACGCTTCCTCCCATGCACATTGGGGGGGTTAATTTCTCCACTGATTTCATCATGTGTAAGTAACAAACCGACCATAACTGGTCTTTGATTTTTATAATTGATGGTCAGTGATGTTCTTGATTGTCTCCGAAATATGTAGAAAATTGATTTTCCCATATCCAAATGACCTGTTCCATTTCTTTACGTGGACGTTTATGCTTATGACATCACTACTGTTGTGTCTGCAGCCAAACTGGTATTTTGAGGCCAAATTCTTTAAATATGGCGGGGTTTTAGAGAGGATGGCGTTGAGAAAAACCTTTAATTTTTAGCGTTTTTTTGTTTTTTTGTTTTTCAGCTTAACCGATATGTTTACAAACAATGACGCGGGTGAGCACAATAATTACAAAGAGAGGAGCGGTGTTAATATTGTAGATGTAGTTTGATCGTTTGCATTGCACGATACCACTGCAAATTTGCGGGAGCTTTGACAGCTTTGACTAGGGTGTGTACGCACACACACACACACACACACACACACACACACACACACACACACAGACACACACACACACACACACANCACACACACACACACACACACACACACACACACACACACACGCACAGAGAGAGAGAGAGAGAGAGCTGAGGTTTCATCACTCATCACTAGTATCACAGTCATGGTACTTAGGAATTGGCAGTAAGGTTGCATAAAATGGCATGCCAGCTTGACAGTTATGATTGTTTATAAATCTTACACTGGTTATTTTCATTTTACAGAAATCATCCTGTGGGAAACAGCATGTTGCTCCAAGCTGATTTTGTTCATTAAGACTTGATCTCGCCATGCCTTTCACTGCATTCTTTCTTCATAATTGATTAGGTTGAATAATTTTTGTGAGTGTGCTTTGTGAAGTGTACCTACATATCTTTCAGCTACATGATTTTTCAGCAAAGTTTTAAGACTTCTGAAAACATCTTATATATATTTTTAATCTTCAAGATACACAGGGTGAAATCTGTTTTTATCTCTTTTCATTTTACTTGGTGAATATTTCTGTCCTCAGGGAAGCATCACATACAGAGTGACGGGTGACTTCCAGGCAGCTTACTACTTTGGTGTGGATGAAAATGATGGAGCAGTATTTGTGGCAAACAACTTGAAAGAAGATCTGGCATCTTCTTACACAGTAAGAGCATCTCTGTTCTGAAGAGCAGGATTGTCTGAAAAAACTATTATGTATGATTTCTATAAACAAAAAATGTGAATGAATGCAGATGGTTTAAGGCGACACTATCAGACTATCATACGTTTTCTGGCAGATTTTACTTGTTATTACTATAAGATATAAGATCTGCATTCATTTATGGGCCTTTTATCCGCATTTTGAGTCAGTTCCACAAACTTGCCATGTAAAGTAAACAGTACATGCTAGATAAAGCTTGATTAACTGATTTTGTAGCAACAGTGTATGGCTTATTCAGACACACAGGTCTCTTGCTGCATAGTGTGTTATTATTCATGGTCTTAATTATGAAAACTTAGTGCATCATCTAGTGATATGACATGCAAATCAATTTTTCTTCCTACAGTTGAGAGTGATTGCCTTTGATGATGTCTCACCAAACAGAATCGCCACAGCAACTGTGCCCATCTTTGTTACTCGCAACCCAAGTGCCCCTGTTTTCTCAAGAGATCCATACAGTACCACTATTCCAGAGACCTATGGTCTTGGCAACAGTGTTATTCAGGTTGATGCTACAGATCCAGATGGAGTGAGTAATGTCCTGTTTCAGAGTACTGCAAAAATTTAAATATGTTTGATCTCATACAGGGAGGAACAGTGAGTCTAAAAATGTGTGCTTTTTTGTTTCTGGTTTTATATTTCATTATTATATAAGATATAGTTTGGAGAGAGCAAGATATAGATTTCCATCTCTAATGACCTTTCATATCTGATAGAAGTTTGGTTACTACACTAGCAATCTTGAAAGAACCATTTTCTGCCAGACCAGCTAAAGCTTAGTCTGACTCACGGCGTTCATCTCATTGAAAGTGTGCATACTGAAAATACAACAAGGCTAAGATTCTGGCTAATAAGCTGTTATGCTCTGACAGCTAACAAGGTAGCCTAGCTGTCACAGATCTATGACCGAAAGACCTGCCATTTCTGTCTTAATTTGTGTAATGATTTTGATTCTCCTTTCCTGTATTACACATGTCATATTTGTTCCCATATCTATAATTTTTGTCATTTTCAGGATGTTCTCCGATACAGCCTGTTATCAACAGGTTCTGCATTGAGCAGCAAAGCTCTGGACTACTTCTATATCATTGAGCAGACAGGAACTATTTACCTGAAAAAACCTCTGACTGATGATGTGGACAGGGAAAACACATTCAATGTAACTATTTTTATTTTGTTTAATATGAATGTGATCAGTTGGCTGATCAAATAGTGAATTCCACATGGATTAAAAATAGGAATGCATGATTTGATCAACCAGCTGATGATATATCTGCTGATACATCTGTAAAATGATGATACTTGGGGCGGGTTCAGTACACAGTTGACGGGTACTTTGAGAGATGAGAATAGAGGAAGATGACTTTTTTAACTTGAGTATTGGTCTATAGTGGAAGAATGAAGGCTATGTCTTTCTACTTTAAACAAAAAATTATAAGATGGTACAAGGTATATTATCAATATTAGAAGTCTCTTATCCACACACAGGCAGTGAACCTTTCAGGTCTGATTATTGTCTTTTGCACAAGACTTATTCATTTCAGTAAATACTTTGTCAGGTTTGTTACACTTTTGTTTCAGTTCATTGTCCAAGCCAGAGACCAGCGCACCAATGAAAAGTTTGCAAATGCAACAGTCTTTGTGAATGTTGTCAGAAATCGTTTCCTTCCTGCTTTTGTGGATCAGCCATACTTGTTTGGAATCTCTGAGAATACAATTGTTGGTACCAATGTGTACAAGGTTTCTGCAGTGGACCAAGATTTGAGTGTAAGTTTATAATAATGAAAGATGCGATGAAGTTCAGAACTAAGCAGAATTCAGCAGTTGTTGCTGTGTGTTTAAAATTGCTGTTGTCTACATTTCCTTGGCTTCCCTGCCTTGATTTCATTTTGATCTTGTGCTGTTGGTTTAATCTGATTTGTTGAACATAGATTAAGTACTCAAAGATGTAAAACCGGGCATAAATGATTTATGTATATGTAGAATCCATATTATGTATATCTGGTATGATGTATAAATTGTGAGTGCTTCCTAAACATGACAAGTCACAGCAGTGAGTTCATTTGTGGTTCTGTCATAATTTTACTAATAGCTCATAGCAGATATCAGTAGTAGCTGAGCAATCAAATCATTATTTCATCCATGTTGCATTCAGGGTCAGCTGGTGTACAGTGTTATTGGTGACAGCATTACACCTTTCTACTTTGGGATCAACAGCACCACTGGAGATATCACCCTTAAGAATAATTTGAGAACAGACAGGGCCAATTTCAACTACGTTGTAAGTTTCTCACTAACCATTGTTATGATATTCTCGACCATGACAGTCAATACTTTTATTTCAGGGATATTTTCTTTCTTAATGGTTGTATGAATAATAAAATATTCTTACCAATTAGAATTGTACTTAAAATGTCATCTTTCAAATTTGTTGCATATTTTCGTACTCAGTCATTTTTAGAAAGTAAAATTGAAAAGGAACAAAAATATGAGATATGACTTGTTTCAGCTGTAGATGGAAGAAAAACAAGTCAGTAAAAGTTGCCTTCCTGAAAATTAATTATTTTCATTTTGTTCAACACTAGTGTAAAGCAGAGTAACTGATTTTCATTCACTGGGCAGCATGGGTTGTGAAGGTTCACTGTGTTCAGATTAAATTGTAGTAATGATACTTGCAGCATTTAAATGGTATTTAAGGTGATGTGCTCCTCCTCTGGCAGCACTATAATGCTGAGAATTTATCATGTGATATGTGACCAGATTTGCTTTCTTCTTGTGTCCAGCTCAGAGTGACAGTGTTTGACACTGCCTATCCATCACAAGTGGCCACTGCAACAGTAGACATAACTGTCACCCGCAATGAGAATGCTCCAGTATTCACTGCATCACCATATAGAGTAACCATCAATGAGACAGTTGGTGTGGGTACTGGCATTCTTTCTGTGACAGCCACAGATGCAGATAATGTGAGTAGAATTGTAATCTTGTGGTGAAAAGACAGATATGTAGGCTGGCAGTTATCTTGCTATGGTAAACCTGGCTAAATATTTCCTCTGACAAGCAGAAGTGACAAAAGACTACGATGATATATTAACTGCATCAGTAAAATGTATATCTGTAGTTGAACAGATTTCTGCAGTTTTCAATAGTAGGATCAGCTCCAACATGATTTTACTGATTTTCAGCAAACTCTGAAATGTAGTCAGGCAGACACTTTGTACAGGTTATCCAAAATGTTTTATTTAAATATGGAAGGGCTTGTCTCTCTGCAGATGCACAGCCTGATGATGAAACTGACACAGTATTTTATGTTTCAGGACCGTGTGGTGTACAGAGCAGTTGGTGACAACAGTTCACTGACTTTCTTCTACCTTTCCTCTGATAATGGCCTGATTAGTGTAAAGCAACCTTTGACCCTGGACACCAAAACTGAGTACCTGGTAATGATGGGATTAACCTTTGTTTCATTATCTGTTTTATTTTTGACCAGCGCTTTGTTTCATGGATGGCAAATAGAAACTGCTTCACAAGCAAACAGTGTCAATTTGTTGTAGCCAGCTGAAGTTGACTTCTAAAGCATCTGCTTATGAATTGTGTTTTCATTCCTGTGGTCCCATCATGAAGCATTAATTTATGCTGAGCACTCTTTTTTTAAATTGTAGTATTACTATAAAGATTATGTATTTTGCAAAGTTTGTTGTTTTAATGCAGTTGTGATTTAAAGCGCATCTGGCGTGAAGATATATTGAGGTTGGACTAAAGAACCTAAGTCTAGTGTGTGGGCATGCAGCCAATGATCCTAAATTGAAGAGCGTTTTTCCAAAACTCTGCATGTGGTCTTTGAATAATTTTGAAATATAGGGAAATAACATTAAGGTAATTGCTCTTCACACGTACTTTTGTTTACTGTTAAATGATGTAAAATTTTAAGGAGTGCAGATTTTGAGCTCATTTAGATTTTGAATGAATTAACACAGAAGTGCTTGTTTGAATACAATGCCAACTCTTTTTTCAATGAAAGTGCATTTACTGAGTTTTGGAAAAACGCATTTCATTTGTAAGTAGAATTTATGCTGTAAAATATCACAATTCATTGAAATTGTGTATTCATTGTCATGTTGCTGAGTCTGATGTGAACAAATGAAGGTATCACAAATATACTATTTCTCTGCCTCTGTCCAGATGTCTATACAAGCCAGTGATCAGGGCAACCCAGAGCGTGTTGCCCAAGTCCTAGCCATTATCACCGTGATCCGAGATCAGAGCCCTCCTTTCTTCATCAATGAACCTTACAGGGCTGTGGTGGATGAACTTGCCACTGTAGGAACCAGTGTGATTGATGTGACTGCCAGGGATGCAGACCTTGTGGTGAGTAAGGAGTGAACACTTGTGATCAAATGCATGAATTTAGAAAGTCGATAGCACATGCTGAGATGCGCTCAGACTAGGATAGACAGCCATATAAATTCTGATGGCATTTTGCAGATTGATTCCTCATTGCATTGCAATGAGAAAGCTTCATTTGGGAGCATGCATACCCACTTCTCTATCCGTCTATAGTCAGGTTGTTGAATTGCCAAGACCATGATTTGTGTTATAGTATGCCTTCCACTTTACAGATCAGTGATGTAAGTTACACCTTTAACTGGTTTTTTACAAGTTTAACAAGTTTATTGGTCATGCTCAGACCAAATCTGACAGAAATGGGAGTAATACCAATTTTTGGTAATTTTTTGATGAAGCATGGTTTGATCCTCATTCCTTTTGTTTCACAGGGATTTATCCGTTATTCTCTTATCGGAGACTACCCCACACAGAGCTTCTTTACACTAAACACAACCACTGGACGAATCAGCACCTCTGCATCTTTGAAGTCAGACAACCTGAGGGCCAGTTTCTACAGGGTAAGGGTGGAAGATGAAAGGACATCTGGCACTACTTGGTGCAATAGCATAAAATGCAAGTTGTGATTGATGGCTTGACTTGAATGTAACTCTGTGGAACATTTTTACAGTTATTCACAGATGGTAACAAAACTGAAGTCCTGTTCTATCAGGTCAGTATGGTTCAGGAAAATATGAATTAATGCATCTTTAATTGTGAAGTTTCTCAGCATGAAAGTTTGTTGACATAAAGTGACTAACGATTACTCTGCACTGAGGATGGTGTAACATGTATGATCTTGAGTTTGATGAAAATTTAAGATGCAAGGGTGGTAGATTGATGACAAGGAAGATGATGATGACTCAAGCATACTTTCAAGTGCACTTGTTATAATTCATAGCATTGACAAGACTGATTGAAAAGTCTGTTTCTTCCTTTTATTAGTGTGCTATTTGCTGTTAATTGCAGAGGCAAGAGACATGTAGTAAATAAAGTCTCATTCTGATCTTTTAAAATTAAACTGTTTCAGTTTTTGCTTTTGAAGACAACGTATCTCAATTTAGTCACTCATAAATAATCACCAACAGTATGTAAGGTTCCAGTTTTATATAAATCAGAATTTTAAAAATCTATTCTCAGGCACGTATTACAGCATTTGACTCTGTTCGTCCAGCTGTCCGCACAACTGCCACAGTTGACATCACAGTGCTGAGAAATCCTAATGGACCTATATGGCTGGCATCGAACTATGTAACCAGCATCTCTGAGAATCTGCCAGTGGGCTCAGAAATCTTTAATGTCACAGCCACTGATGCTGACATAGATGTAAGGCATTCTTTTCATGGCTGTTTGTCTCTTTTCCTTCAAAATATAAATAAAATATTAACTGATAATACAAGCAGTTCCGGTCGAATGGTCTCATGCAGCTGAGCTTCATAACCTCGGCAATGTTCACTGGCCATCTGAAATTGAGTAAGGTGGTCGTGTAAAAATGTAAAGGTCACTTTGAGTTAAATAGGTGTCACAGTTGCTGTTGTTACCATACATCCCCAGAAATTGAAATTGTTGCTGTAAAGATTTATCATTGTTGTGGAGACTGAAAGAAAAGTTTCCGGGATTATGTTCAAAAGGCTATAAATTGCTTAATGCAGGTTGCAGTATCTGTTTGATATTAACAGGGATTTTAGATTATGTATTTTTAGATAATGTTTAAACCTGTAATTCATCTAGAAATAATCTATTTCCCTAGGATTTTGTCACATATGAAATCACCACCCAGACAGCCTCACCGTTCACCCCACTGACTCCATACTTCTACATTGATAGACTCACAGGCATCATCACACTGAGGCAGCCATTGATCAACACCAATATTTCTCAGTTTAATGTGAGCATTTCAGTGTTGTGTCCATGTTTATTTCTTCTTTTGAGGTGTCAGATTTCAGGAAATTTCATTTCATTAAATGTTATTTTACTGAAGTTCATGCAATTGAAATGGAATGTATCCTTGTACAGTCTATTCTTTGGGCATATTTTAATATAGTATTTTTGCTGGATGACCACATGAAATGGCATCTTTGCTTCCCTGTCTTGGTATGTGTGTCTTCATCTCATTCGATGCTGCTTTTAGCATATCACCTTGCCTCATCTTCATTCCATGAGATTTAGCTCATCATGATGCAGTTGGTCTTTTATTTTTAAAAACCATTTGACTTCCTCCCCCCTTCATCATTCACCTTATTCTTTGGACTGAAATGGATGAAAGGATCCATAATTTTTAAGGAGTCATATAGAACTTTCTGTGACAGAATTTAAACTTTACAGGAATTTTATTTTCTTGACCAGGCTGAACATAGTGACATGAAATGCTGCATTATATCACCAAGAGAAATGATAGGTCACTTGGAACAGTGTATGGAATAAAATGCACCACAATATTCTAAAGAAAAGTGTCATCTGACTTTGCCTTGCCTTTCCATTAGCTGCTTCTTTACCATGCTTTACAGCTCCTACTTAAAGCCTGTGACCAGGGCATTCCACAACGCTGTGCAGATATAACAGCACGAGTCATAGTTGTGCGCAACCAGTTCCCTCCAGTATTCATTCGAACACCATACCAGATTGTCATAAATGAAAACCGTGCACCATCCAGTGACTCGTTGTTGAAGATTGAAGCTCAGGATCAGGATCTAGTGGTGAGTCTTTCTTTCCAAGTCACATTTTTTCATCTGTGGTAGATTTGAACTTGAGTCATTAAAAGAAAGACAAGGGCATACATAGAGTTATGACTTGACCATTATGTCAGTCAGTCAGTCATTTATTCCATCTGACATTTTATATCACTGCAAAGTAAAATGCAGGCCTGATAAAGTGTTCAGTATTTGCTAAAATCACAACAGTTGTAAACTTCGTAAGTTGTTTGGACTGAGATGGATGAATAGATTTAAATAGTGAGATGGAACTTTCTGTGACAGCATTTAAACTGTTACTGCATTTTCATTTTCATGACCAGGCTGTGTAGTGACATGAAAGGCTGCATTATAATACCAAGAGAAATAATATGCCACTAGAAAACAATGAATTGAACAATATGAAATCATGAAAATATTGACAGCTAACTGTTACTTGCTTCTTGAGTCATAGCTGCTGAAAACTTGGGACATTTTTCTTTTTATGCTACCCAATTAAGATATACAGTCCACGAGAAGCCATTAGCTGGTTGTAGAATTTCATGGAAAGTAACTGGCATTTGTGAAATTCCTAATGCCTATCCATACAAAGTAAAACCCTTATTCCAGTTGATGCATATGTTATTATCATAAACTGCATCATATTTGATGGCTGTTCATATCATTTGACAAAGTATTTGAAAATATTGGAAGCCAATTTATTATTTGTATGTTTACATAGAGGAGCCCAACAGTCAATTAGCCAAAACTGTTGACAAAAATAATCTTGAGTCGCCTCCTAGGATCTCATATTGCGTTTGAAGATGACGAAATTATTTTGAATTTTCTCTTCTCAACAGGGTTCCATTGTGTATGAGCAGGCCTTGCCAGGTTCTGCTTATTTCAGTGTCAATCCGTCAACTGGAGACATTACCCTAGTTTCATCTCTTCGATTTGACAGTAGGATTCAGATTGTGGTAAGCTGATTAAAAACTTTAGGTACATGAGAAGAATGACAGACTTCATGTTTATATTATTTGTTGCCAGATTTGTATTCAGGACATGTCCATAGATAATGTTCTAAACCCCATGCCAAAAGCCACCTTAAAGACCACTTGACATTATGTCTTCATCATTCAAGCACCTTTCAGGACTAAAGACCAATGACTTTATTACTCATATCAGAATTTGTTCAAATATGAAAGTAAACTTTGCTGGGAAGGCAAGAGAACCATGTAGTCATATGTATTCAAAAGACAGCTGTGACACCTGTACAGGCTCTAATCTCTTTTTCATCTCTCTACAGGTCACTGTAATTGCCTATGATGACCAGGATCCAGCCCGTAAAGCAACTGCTGATGTGACTGTCCTTGTTACCAGGAATCCCAGTGGCCCAGTGTTCTTACAGGATCCTTACGAAGTGACCATCAATGAAAACTTCCCACTTGGAGATACTGTGGTCAACACCACAGCTGTTGACTCTGACGGGGTAAATGCTGTATTTCTGGGTGTGAAGTGAACTCAAATGATCTTTTAAATATGAGACTCTGTGGATATCTGGGTGCACTGGGCACTTGTCAGGGTATATTGCATTTGAGATGGGAGTTAACTCTGCATGCAGGAGCTCAATGATTAAATTTCAAGGGAACAATCCATAATATTTCAAATAAGTGGGATGTTCAGGTGGTGGGTAAAAGTTTGTACATAAAATAGGGGCTAGGATAAGAGCAATGAAATAACCATGTGGTTTTTTGGGCCACATTAGGTTTGAGGTCGTAAGATCCGTCTGTACAATAAAAGCGTCACTGTGATGACATCACTTGTTCTGTTGTCCTAATAAGCAAGAAAAAATATTGATCTCATACTCCTCTTGTGTTTACATGCACATTCTTCATTATTAGCCTGGAATGTCATTGCCTGTGCGAAGGGAAAACTATAAGTTGTTAAGTTTATGCAGAACAGGCAACACAAATGATTGTGTGAATGTTTTATGATAGACAAGTGTTTGTAGACGTATCGAATGTCTCATTCCTCTTATGTTGACAGGATGTCCTTCGCTATTCGCTTAGTAGTTCATCAGGAGGTGCTGATTTCTTCTATGTCAACCCTGACAATGGTATCATCACCCTAAGGAAACTGCTTGAAGAAACTGATGTGACGCGATTTGTGGTAGGTTTTTACATACTCACGCAAGACTTTAAAGGAGCCCTTGGAGTTAATTGTAAAGGTCAGCTGCATCAGAAAGTTTTGAGACTGGTGCAGTGTTATTGAACGTAACAAATTTTAAATTTTTTTCTCTCCTAGCTGATTTTGTGCATTAGTACAGCACTCATGTGTTCTTTTCCTGCCTTTTGTAACAGCTGTCTGTGTCAGCCAATGACCAGCGCATCCCAGCAAAATCTGACCTGGCCACTGTGTTCGTCAATGTAATCAGGGACAACCAGGATCCATTCTTCTTGTTTGGTAACTACAATGCCACAGTTGTGGAGACGGCAGCTGTTGGGTCGTCAGTCATCAGAGTCTCTGCTGATGACAATGATCTTGCTGTAAGTGCATGGCATTTTGTTAAATGGCGTTTATGAAAAGTTTGCTATGGCAGAAGAGGTGAGAGCAATACGTAAACCCTTTGTACCTACAACATCAAGAAATCAAAAGTGTGACAATATTTAATAGTACATAGCATGAATCTGTGTTCCTCTGTGTGTTAGGAGAATGAGAGGAGGTGAAATAAATATGTATGTGTTTGGTGCTTGGAGATGTGTGATTGTACTTGTATGTGATCTATGTCTATTTTAATAATTCATGTCTCATTGTTTGATGTATTGTGTAATGCACTTGTTGAAGAAATCTTATCTCGTCTCATCTCATCTCATCTCTCATCTTATCTCACCTCATCTCTACTTGCCTTCACTTGTCTTGTCTTGTCTTGTCTTGTCTTGTCTTGTCTTGTCTTGTCTTGTCTTGTCTTGTTTTGTCTTGTCTTGCCCTGACAACTGGTCTGTTCCTTCCAGCAAGTCTTCAGTATCTTCCACTTCCTTCCACCACACCATTCTCTATCATGCATTTCATTGCAGGGTTATTGTCCCAGAACTCCTCTCTTCTCCCTTAGTCCCATTAGTAGTTCCTTGATGTCTTGCTTGTATGTGCTCCATTCTGTGCCCCACCTGCCAAGGTAACAGCAATGTCATAATCACACATCCTGGTAGACTGGTACATTCACCCACATAACTGCTTTGATGAAGGACTCAACCTTTATGTGGTGTTCTACTCAGTTTGGATCATTCATCATTCCTTGTTCATTTTGTTTGTCAGTTTGTTTTTCTTTTCTGTGGCTATGATGAAGGATATTATCTCTGCTGTATGAGCTGTATGGGAGTTTATGTTACATATTCTTCCATGATGATGTGCTTTTCCAGCAGATGCCAAGTCCCGGTGACTCCGGTACTACTATCTCCTTTAAATTTTCCCTCTTGTCCTTCCTCTTTTTATTTGTTTAGGCATGATAATATCCTTGGGATGCTTTTTCCTCAGGGAACCATTTTCTACCAAGCCATTGGCATATACCCAGCCAATGAATTCTTTGGTGTGAATGCCATTACTGGTCAAGTCAGCATTATCAAGTCCCTTCAGAGTGATCCACTGCTTGCAACTTCCTACACTGTAAGTTTCTAAGAAAGTTTACATTGTGAAGAATGCAGCTGAAGTTACTCTTGTTATTGTTGCAGCCTAAGTGGAAGTATAATGTCACATAAATGTAGAATTATTGTCCTATAACAGCTAAAGATAGACAATATGATCCTCCCTGTAAGCTTGAAGTAGGACCTAGTAAGAGTGCAAAATTAGCAAGACTGGGGCCTGAAGGT
Organism: Ellobium chinense; assembly: GCA_033807755.1. Taxonomy (NCBI): domain Eukaryota; kingdom Metazoa; phylum Mollusca; class Gastropoda; order Ellobiida; family Ellobiidae; genus Ellobium; species Ellobium chinense. The sequence continues at coordinate 431,572 of JAWQUT010000434.1, read as the reverse complement.
GTACTGTACAAGGTTTATTGCTCTGTCTTTATTTCCAGCTTCGGGTGGTTGCCTATGACAGTGCTTATGCCAGCAATAGGGCTACTGGTGATGTCACCATCTTGGTGCTGAGAAATATCAATGGGCCAATCTTTGTCCCATCGGCTACCTATGAAAGGCAGGTTAATGAAGATGTACCCCTAGGCTTCGGAATCATTTCCGTGTCAGCTCAAGACAGAGATGAAGGGGTAAGTGCCTTTCTTTTTCTGTTAAGAACAGGATAATTCCAATATGGAGTTCATCAATATAGATTTCCAGTTTTTATGTGATGTCGCAACATTTTATGTTTTATGAAAGCTGCACAAACAAACATAAGGTTATGCGGTTATAACTGCAGTCATGTCCCATTAATTGTGACTCCAGGAAATTGAAAATCTTGCTTAACCAAATGCAATGTATGGAAACTTTCTTGGATAATCAAAAGATTTGTGCCTACAAATCTGGACATGATAATTGGGAACACAAATATTCACATATGTTGTAGTATGCTTTGATTATCTTATGGAGAATCTGGTTTCATAATTTCACTAGTCTGATGTAACAACATGATAAACCTTGCCTGACCAGCGATGCTATCTGTTTATCACATCGCACACTGGTCAGCATTTACACCCCTTGCTTTGGTGTCTAACATTCACTGAAGAATACCTATCTACTATGAGAATAGGCAAAGAAAAGGTCTGATATGAAGTCACTGCCATAATTTTTCTTCAGTTTACCCCAAGTGGTTGATCTCTCTCTGCCTCCTTTAACTTTACTTTTCATGTAACTCATATGTTTTCTCGTCCATCCATTTTTTTCTCTACTTTTTCTCTTACTAATACTTATTATCACTCATATTAGTCATTTAACATTGCCAGAAACAGCATAATCAGTAGTGTTTTCTTTAACATATTGTTTCTGAACTGTCTGTTGTTAACAAGAATTGAGCTGGTGATTATGTTAAAGACATTTCATTTTTGTTCCCACTATACTGTACTCAGCTGTACCTAGTAGTACAGAGGTTCAATAACCTGAACAAAACACAGGGGAACCAGAATGTTCATATTACTGAGAAGGGATTATAGATCAATTTCACATCAGTGTTACTCTGATTGACTTGTTATTAAAGCTGACGATGGTTTTCATAGAAGTGAATAGGAAAAGATCTGAAATAATTTAAGTATGTTAAGGAAGAGAGAGCACTGTTGGAACAGTCCATGAACAATATTTAGGGACTTTCTCTCTCTCCTAACCTCACTGCTAACCCTAATTCTTAACCTAACTCAAGCATACCCTGGGACATTATGGACATAAGACACATGAAAATTTAGGTGATGATGTGGGAACCTCTAATGTTTTATAGTTTTCCACTGCTTATTATCAGAATCTGTACTATCATTTGCTGCTTGTTGCTCATTGATTGTAGTTTCCCTGGCAAAATGGGTTGCTTGTCTTGCTAGTTTTAGCAAATAAAACCATTTTTCTCAATTTCAGGATATTGTGACCTATGAACTAGTAAATGCTACTTCAAACGGAACATTGTTCTTCTTCTTGGATCGTGACACTGGTGAGATTAGCAATAGGAGAACACTGACTGAAGCTCCCCTCAGTTTGTATACTGTAAGTATTATTCACATTGCTGTGTATTCCTTTAATATCATGCTTAAGGTATTTTAAAACTGGCTGCAGGATAAAGTCACTGTGCCAGAGAACCAGCCATTCCTCAGAACTTAGACCGCAGACACCTTCGTTTGCATTTCCCTGTTATGAACTGGTATATAGCTTGATGCTCATACACATTACAACTTTTGTACTGGTGAAGATGGGATATTCAGACCAGCCTAAATGTTGGGCTAATTTATAAATGGACTGAAACAGTGGGCATGATAAGGTGTATGCCAAGCCTCAAATGAAAGAACACTCTATCCGTCATTAAAAAACTGTCAGTTTTTATGAATAGTGTTTTTTAATGCAGATATTAATAGATACAGATTACTATCATGTCCTTACAGCTTACAGTTAATGCAAAGGACAATCGGGGACGTAGTGCACTGGCTTCAGTTCGTATCATCATTAATAGAGTGGTTGATCAGCCCCCAGTCTTCATCAACACACCTTACAGGACAACCATTGATGTCAACCGGGCTGTTAACTCAACCATTTACAGGGTGACGGCTACAGATCCAGATGGAAGAGTAAGCCATTGATTTGTAGGCGTGTTGGATCATTAGCATGTTGGATTTTGTTAGCTGATGTATAATAGTTGATTACCTGACAATGTTACTGTTATTCATACCATTTTCATAAGAAATTCCATTCACTGAATGTAGCTGAGTGCAGCAGAATAGCTCACATTCAGATGAATGTAATAAGAAATAAAACACAATTGCCACAGGTTTTGATTTTTCATTTTGATGTCATCTGTCCTTCCTCTTATTTTGATTACCTACATCGCTGGTGAGATAATGGTGGGTACATGTTTTTCATATGCATGTGTGTTAGAGATATTTTTTTCCCTTAATTTGCAGAGTGATGTCAATTATAATTTGGTTGGCTACTTCCCTGGCAGTTCTTACTTCAGTCTGAACCCTGTCAATGGACAGATCACTCTGACCCAGTCCATTGCAACGGATCAGTTTGCCTCCCTTCTCTACGTGGTAAGTGCAGTTTAGCAGATTTGATGCATCATTATGATATTTTGTCTGAGGGCTGATGCAGCAGTTCTCTTTGTTACACCATACACCTGATCTAGTTTGTGATTCTGTACCTCTGAAGGGACATTGTTCCACAGTAGCTGACGGTCTGAGTTCAGCTTCTAAATTTTGTGTCTAAGGAACTGACAAATATTTCTGATCGCCTTGTCTTGTCTTCAGGAGCAACATCAGACAGTAAGTTAAAACAAGAATGTTCGGCTAGGATGATCAGCTATTTATTTTCAGCATCATAATGAATGCTTTGAAATACTGTATGATATAAATTTTAACAATTCATTATGACTTTTCAGGCTATCAGGTTGCATATTTGTTACAACTCAAGTTTCTCAAAATTTGTTAATTATATCTTCCTGTGGTGAAATTTCACTGTTGTCACTGGCAGAATACAAATAGATGTGTTGCTACCACATTCCAGATCCCAAGCAGAACGCATTCAATTTTTCTTCCTCCTTTCCCAGTTGCGTATTGAAGCTTTTGAAGTGCTGCGTCCAGATATCCGTGTAGCAGAAGATGTTCGTATTGATGTCATTCGTAATCCCAATGCTCCTGAGTTTACATCCAACTTCTATGTGGAGACCATCTCTGAATCTGAATCTCAGGGTACCAGCGTCCTCACCGTCAGAGCTACTGATGCTGATGGTGTAAGTTCAATATTCCTATGTCTTGCAGCGAAGTTTATATTCTAGAAATTAGGCTAGAAACTGAGATATACTCTGAAAGTGATCGTGGTCATTAGGTATCAGTTTTTTGGTTGCTATGTAAATCAGAGTAAAACAATTTGTTTACAAAAACATACTGATTTCATATAATTAGTAAGTATGGATAAATAGGACTTTTTAGTGAAACAGGGTGCATTATTAATATAGTATAAAAAAATAATTGCATTTTCTCATAATTGTTTTCCCCTGCGTGGGGATGATCTCCTGCCAGTTCAAATTACTATGTTTTGGATTAGAATAATGAGAGGTCAAAAATGTTTTAAGCCATTGAAAATACACACATGAAGCTTTTATCAAGAACTTAATACAGTCGAAAAGTGATAGAAAGTATCACTTTGATTAGCTGCAAGCACGGCGGTTTGCTTCCTAAATGAGAGCGGATCACTCAGTTTGCCCAGGCGAAGGTAATTAATCACTAGCTAGCCAGGTGTTATCTGAAGCGCGTGTGAGTAAGAAATTGGCCAGTTTTATTGCTGTTTTATCAACATACTGCACACAGGAATCTGAGCATGTAAGGCATCAAATGAAAGCTTAGCTTTTGCACTCTCTTCATCATTAAGGCACCTCTGCTTGCTTCACCCGTATTATATATAATATATATAATATGGGTGAAGCAAGCATATATAATTTTTATAGAAATTTTTATGTTTTTTGTGTTTAAAATATTAATAGCAATTAACTCTCGCTTTACAAATTGTTTCTAATAGATTCATCAGTTGCATAAAACATTTTGTAAGTGGTGTAGTTAGATTATAAAGAGGCGTCCATCTCGTTTGTGAGTTATCCCTGTGTTAAGTCTGCCAACAAGTTTCCACACGGAACAATATGATTATTGTTATAATAAATGCGTCAGATCTAAATAAAATTGCATAAATTTGATGATTGCAGATTCAAATAAAGAAAAATAAAGCAGGTTTTCACACTTTGAACAGTGGAACTTTCATACCAGTGCCATATTAACTGTGTAAACAAACAGTGCTGAATAGCTGAGGAGCATAGTAGAACATACAAAAGCATTTAAATTAGAAATTTGCAATCTTGTAAAGGCTTGAAATCTGACTTGGCATTTTACTTTAGAAATAAATGACATACTATGACAAGAAAAAGTTATGTGATAGCCATATCCAGGTGCTGGAAGAACTGTCAGACATCAAAGAGATCATATAATCAATTGAAAACACCCTTCCGAGAAAATCATGTGCAACCTCTACCAAGTTGTCTTATTTTCCCCACACAGCAGCAGCAGACTATAAAAGAGACTCAATTTCTGAGTAAAAAACAGAATAGTAGCATGAAAACTGGAGGAGCTCACCATCACGACCCAAAATATCATAGAAGGACCGGTTATAGGCACTCTTGGGACACTTCTGAACCAACATGGCATTATGATCCAACCTAGCATTGTCGGCCTCTTGTAGGGTATCAGTGCTCCACATATGTTACAACATCTTTCATGAACATAAGAAATGAGTAGTAATGCTGACAGCCTCATTTATGGATGACAAAGTTAAAAGTGCCAAAGAAAAGTTCAATACATTTAATAAAAGAATCAAGAGACATTGTTTGGCAAACAAACTAAATGACCAAGTACAGGCACACAAAGGCTTCTGTCCAAGGAAATCCAAACCGTTTATTGTTGAAAGTCTTTATTTCGATTTCATCAAGATGTGTGTATGCATGCATGTGTGTTTGCGTGTGCACTGTTCATTTTGTGACAGGAGAAGACACCCACGACACATTATCACCACCAATGTGAACAGTAATGCATCATTGTTATATATTTATTGCTCTGGAGTTCCACTGTAAATGACACTTATCAGATCATGGGATTCATTGCAACCAGCCTATCAGCATCTTACCAGCGCAATAAATTGACTCCTACAGCTGCCTCCTGCTAAAAATTCTCGGTATGAAAGGTCAGCCTGTGAATTTTGTGCTGCCCAGGAATGGTAAGGTTTTAAAGCGAGACTTTTCTGATATACATATTTGAAAAATGTATGTTATCACTAAAATGCTTCCACAATAATTGCTTCTTCAGGCAGCCCCTGTTTAAAAGTGTTTCAACATTTCTGCATAAAAATTATATGGTTGTTACATGCATGATTAGCTCTTTCAATCTGTGTCAACATTTTATGATTTGATGCCTACTGTAAGCTAATCAGACAGTTTTACAACCTATGCTTATCACTCTAGCGGAATCAGATCACCGTACACTTTGCCAGATGAGCACAGGTACCTTGACCCTTGCGTGACCTTCTAGCCACGGCGAGTGAAAACAATTAACTGAGTGATCCGGTCTGAATGTGTTTTTTTTTGCTTGAAAATAAGATGTTTATAATATCGGTCCACAGTTTCTGTGAAAACTAATGTAGGTAAGATTTTTTTGCTGCTGATGAAGATGGGGAACGTTATGCATGTTATTGTGCACATTATTTCCATAATTTACAAAAATAGAGGCGTTGTGAAAAAATGATCTCTGTTCTGTGCATTTTCTCCACAGGGGGGAACATACGTGACTCCCTACATGATAGCAGTACACTAGGACCTTGCAAACATACCTAAAATTCAACATATTCTGATGCTCAGCTAATAAAAAATTCTCCGTGTCGCATTTGCAGGATACGCTGACCTATGAAATTGATCTGACAACTCAGAATGGACTCGACGCCGAGGAGTACTTCTACATCAACCCAACTACTGGTACCATATTCATTAGGAAAAACCTTGCTGTTAGCACCCGCAACCAATTCCTGGTGAGTACATTTTGAATGTATATATTTATTAGTACCTCCTCAGAATTGTGGGGTGGAATTTTACCATAAAGTGGATGTGATGTCTGATAAGGTTTCGACTCCCTGACACACAACAAATGGACTTGGTGACTAACCTTTTCCACACTAATGGTAGAAAACCAAAGGCAGAGATTAGGGAGAATAACTGGACTGAAGGGTGCATAGGCAGAAGAATATTAGAACCAGAATTTGAGTGGTGAGACTAGTTAATTTGTAAGACATGAGGTATTTTTGGGAGTAGTGTTCTTGTCATTAGTCTTTTTAGAGGCGTTGACAAGTACATTGCTGCTTTCATTCAGCTTTATGTGCTATTTAATTGCCTTTTATTTTGTATCTTTCCATTTAAACAGTTCACAGTGGTGACACGTGACAATGGATACCCACAGCTCACTGACCAGTCTTCCGTACAGATCAATATCATCCGGGATCAGTTCCAGCCTGTGTTTGAAAGGACAGATTACTTTGTCACAATTGTGGAGACCACCAGTATCAATGATACCATTATTGTTGTTACAGCCACTGACAATGACTTGCAGGTATATCTACCTGGATTTCAAAATACAGACTTAATGAGAGAAAATATGAGTACTTCAAGCATCAGTTTCTGAACAGTATTTTGGGATTTACTTATGCCTGCCCACAAAGCTGTTATTTTATGTACATGGAGAGTAGTATATATATGTGACATTTGGATATGCTCAGCAAATTTTTAATGTTTATGTCCATGTTAGCCTTTTTATGCCTCTTATGAAAACCTATATAGTCAGCCAGTCCTGCAGTGTGCACATCTTAACACGGTATGCTCTTTCTTTTATCTGGATCAATTCCTCTCGGCTTCCTTTCCATCTCTAATGGAAAAGTGAAATTATATTCATAATCGTAAGAGTGCAATAACGTTTACATCATCTGTTCACCCAGGCATCCTAAAAGTAAAAGTGACAACAGTGAATATTGTCTATCTCAAAGATGTTGGTAAATTTTGCCTCTTTTCAGGAACGCATTGTGTACAGAGCAATTGGAGATGGGTCAGCTTTGGCTTTCTTCAAGATCAGTTCAAATTCTGGAGCTGTGCAAGTGAGAAATGACCTCAGACAGGACAGCCTCACACAATATGTTGTGAGTGATCATTGTATGTGTCTATGACTGTGGGATTCATGAAGTAGTATAATTTGTGTTGGCTCTGTCATCAATTTAAAAATGTCTGAAATCTACGGAAGGTTTGAACTGCAAATGAATTGTTTGACCTTTATGCTGCATGTGAAGATCTGCATAGAAGAGCTACTGGTTGTTAAAATGTGGCTTAATTTCAGAATAGATTTTGTGCCTGTTGATTCAAACTTAGTCAACAGTTACATCTGGACTGCTAATATTGAAATTGTAATGTTTCTCATCTCATAATTTTCACTCATTTAATTTATTTCATTTGACTAAAGATGAACTGTATTTTGGTCTTAAAAGAGCTGTTCATCTCTTCCTTTCCTCAGCTTTCACTCGAAGCATATGACACTTACTACCCCAGTAATTTGGGAGCTGCCACAGTCACTATTACAGTGATCCGCAACCCCAGTGCTCCAGTTTTCACCCTGCCTTCCTACCAAGAAACTGTTCCAGAATTTTTGGCTGCAGGAAGCCTGATTTTGCAAGTGTCAGCTAATGATTTTGATGGGGTTAGTGAACTTGTGAGAGCAGGCTGTACGCTGCTGTACTTCATTGTATACCTATGAAGAGATTTGAGTTATATAAAGAGGAAACTTGCCAAACAATTGATTTCTTTTTTAACCCTTTTTTGTTTATCTCTCACCATTATTGCATGCCAGGCACATGGAGGTCAAGAATGTATCAAGTATTTTTACAGAAATTTGTTGGATATGGCCTTCTAACTTTATCCAACTTGGCTATGGTAATGTACAGAACCTCAAGAATCGTGAATATTTTACAGATTATCACTGTTAAAGCAACTTAAAAAAAATTATCAGTCTCATTTTTTCCAGACAAAGTACTCAATTATATGCAGATTACTTCTGAAAAAAAAAAAACAACAGTAATCAACAACAAGTAGATGCTATTAAATCAGTTCATTACTTTCCAGTTACTTTCACAATTTATAATTGCAGGTTGTCTTCGGATCTTGTTATTACATATGCCACAAATATGTATAATATGCTTCCTTATTTTGTATACAGTTCAAATGCACCAAGTTTATTCTTCCTTACCTTTGTAAAATAGCCCTGATATGATTTATACTTTATGCATATAATCTCACTAAGATGTATACATCACAAGGCTCTGCTGATCCTTTCCCATAAAAAAATTGACCCTGAATTTGCATGGAGACAGAGTGGAACTGTACGGTATAAGTTTTCATTCTAAATCATGCTTGCCAGCTGGTGTGCCATTTAGGTGTGAGGCAGAGATAGGCACCTTCCAAACTCATTGATATGAATTTGTTACATAGTTTTTTGACACCTTGGGAAGTTTTCCCCTGACTTAACCAGTGAGTGGTCGGTCCATGATGGTCAGGGAACACCATGTACCATGCATAGGCAATGAATTGACTCACGGATGAAAGATAGCGCCATGGTACTAAGCCCTTCCAAAGGAATGGAGAAGAAAAAATATACCAGTTGGTCTTTACATTTCTGTGTGAACATGTGTGATGATATTTCAAAACCCTTGCATGAGGGTAGATTGGGAAAGAAGACTCTACCTCCACCTCCCCCATTCCATGATTATAATTCAATCCCACCCCCACCACCCACACTTAACAAGAACGAAAATGGATTTATGATGGTTTTGTTTGAACAGTGTTGCAGTGATTTCAACTGTCAATACAAAAGAATAGTCAGGAAATCAAAGTCTTAAATGATCATTAATCACATGATACCGTGATGTGCCATGTGCTCTTCATAGACAGCTTAATAAATGTGGCATCTTGGAGTCACAGAACATTGTGAGGCCCAAAGATAACAATGTGCATGAGCTAAATCAACAGCTTGCTTAATGTCGTTGGACAATCACTGAGTTGCCACAAAGCACTGGCATATTATGTGGTAAAAAAAAGCCAATCACAGTGAGAGATGCAGAGATTGTGTTTCCATATAGGTTTTAATGATTTAAATGAAAAACCTAAATGGAAAAGTAGGAGTTAAATGCTTTTGTAATTAACAACAAAGGCATTACTCTTTAGTCATAAGTAATTTATTACTGTACTCATTACAAAGTAGAAGTAACAAGTGCTTGTAATGCAGTTACATTTTCAGATTAACAACCTTGCTTGTGGATCATGATACAATGAATAATGAAATATCTTCATTGAGAAATTAGAATTATCATAATGTATTTATACAGTACAAATGAACACTCTGCAGGATATACCAGCATACTCGCTTCTGAATGTGCGTGGCTGCCTAGAATACTTCTACATCTCACCTGATACCGGAGCTTTCTCGCTGAGAAAGGCTGTATATGAGAATACAGCCAATAGATATGAGGTTTGTTCATTGATTTTGTCACACTTAGGGATTTATGGTAGCCATTCATATGTCTATATATATGTGCTGTTTGGTTCAGAAAAATGAATTCAAAGATCAAATTTCACATTAAGTCACCATATCACTGTGCTTTCACTGAACACCCCTCTCCCCCTACAGTACTTTTGAAGGCAGAAATCAAATTCATAATTTGATACAACCCATGTTTATATACTGTTTATTGATATCTTTGCCCTCAGTGCATTGTCCAAGCAAATGACCAGCGGAAGAACCCTCAAGTAACCAATGTAACAGTGACAATCAATGTGTTACGTAGCCAGCCTCCTAGATTTTTGAACACACCATACAGTTTCAGCATTGGGGAGAAGACCTTGGCTGGTATCAGTGTGTATGAAGTAACAGCAGTGGACACTGATCTTGTGGTAAGGGCTTTCTATAAGCTGGCCTCCCAGTTTGTTATGAAATGAACTGCTATCACAATGACACAGACAAGAAAAGATTCAGCTTAAGGTCAGACAGAGCCCCCAGTCTCAGAGCAATTCTATGATGCCTAGATGCTTTATTCAGGTATCAAATTCTTTATTGTCATTCTTGGGGTATTTGGAGTTGTAGGATTCAGAATTTGTTAAAATTTCGGTTTTTACATGTCATGTTTTGTACATATTTGCTAATGACAAGGGTGTTGGCCAATAAAACTGAAGAACTTTTTCACTGAGATGCTTGATGAATTATTAAAAGGTAAAATTGTAACTCTGCGATGCAAAATTACACTTTTCATGCAGATATTATGTCTGGTCTTAGAACTACCACTGTTCAGTCATCCTCAGTATTTATCCATGAATTTGTTTCACTGACTCATACTTTATGCATATAACTTCTGACTATATCCTCATCCAGTATGACTTATTTTAAGTTAATATGAATTTCATTGAACTTTGTTCTCAGATGTTGTGGAAAGAATTATCAGTTTTGCTTTTGGTTTTCTTATATGATCATGATTTTCAAACTTTTCATGCATCTATTGTACTTTATTTACCAGGGTGAAATTGTGTATGAAGTGATAGGTGAAGCACCTGCTCCCAGCTATTTCAGTGTCAACTCTTCTACTGGTGTCATTGCTCCAAGACTGGGACTTACCATTGATTCTACTCAGAACTACAGGGTCAGTATGTTTAACATGGTAGTTTTGTTTCAACAGATGCTAGGTATGTAATGATGATGCAACCTACATGGTTCTACTGATAATATCATCATATGAGACATATCATATCATCATGTGAACATGAAATATATAACCACTACGTACTTTCAAACTACTAACAAATACTTGAACTACTATACTATATTTTACCTGGGATCAAGCATCGTGGTCATATGTAAGGAATCACCATAAAGAAAATAAAACCCGGGCACCTCAGATATATTTGCACTCACACATGCGTAGTGTGTCAAAGATGATAGAGTGATAAATCAATCATGATTAGGTCATGTGAAAAATTGTGGCATTTTGGTGGATATTTGCCAGAGATATTCATAGATTGATATAATAAGAGATGGGCTGCATTTTTAGAAAGAAAAAGATTTAACCTAGTTTTGCAGTTGGATATTTAGCATAAGACAATGACAATTTTTCAACCAAGCATCTCTTGTATCATTTGTTAAGAACAATCTTTCTTGTGAGGCATAGATGCATAGTTACCACCTTCACTGGTTTTCCCATGAGCTGAGTGAGAACTGAGTCAAAGCCTAGTCTCAAAAAGGTTAAATGCTGTTGTTATGAGAGCTGCATTCTCTGTTGAAAATATACTAGATCTGAAATAATATCCTGAGAAAGCATAAGGAAATTTTGAGTTTTTATGAAAATTGATGTTCCACAGGTTAGTGAATGATAAGTATAGACAACAATCCTTTGACCAGCTAAACTAACAGTTGTATTCTTACACTGATATTGCAGTTGGTGGTCCGAGCCTATGATTCTGCCTTCCCACAACAGCAGACTGTTGCAGATGTAAACATCTTTGTAGTTCGTAATGAGAATCCACCTTTCTTCATCAATACTCCTTATGCCAGAGATCTGACTGAAGAATTTGGTCTCGGAGGAAGTGTCATAAAAGTCACGGCTTTGGACAATGATAATGTGAGTTCCTTGTTAACATGATTGCTCTGGTCACATCTCACCTCTGACTCTTCTGCTGCCACATTTACACCTCTTTCTCCTTACAATATCCTTAGAATCTCCTACATACTACACACACAAATCTGTCTTCGTCCCTCAGGTGTACTTATGTGATAGATAAGCAAATTTATGTTTGGCCGAGTTAAGATACATGTAAGCTGATTTCCTTGTAAGTTGGGATTGTATGCAGGATTATTAACCCTGGCAGTTTTCATGGCTGTGCTGTTGATTGCTTCATGCTTAAAGATGATCGAAGACAGTGAAAGGTATTTTTTCTTTTCAGGCTTTTAGAGTTATCGTGATGTTAAAATGGACATCACTTTTATATGTGCTGATGAAAGCATGAGAGAAATTCCTGCCAGTTGTCACAAGAATGTACACTTAGACTGAGATATGACATGAGATAATTTACCCGAGAGGGGTACAGTTTGCAGCACATTGCTGTTATGTTTATTAATGAAAGAGGAAGAGAATCCAGAATATATACTGCCATTAGCCATAGAGAATTGTTCTTCAATCTGCATGCAAGAAGTTAGATCTGCCTAGATAATTCTATCAATACATGCAAAACTTTTCCACTTTGATTTTTCAGGATACCATCAGATATACCTTGCTTGATGAAATCAGTGGAAATAATGCGATTGACTTTTTCTACCTGAACCCTGATACTGGTGTTATCTTTTTGACAAGGAGTTTGGCACTTACTACTACTACCTCATTTACAGTAGGTCATGTTGGCATCTTGTTGTTTCTCTTATTAATTGATGAACAATGTTGATGGTATTTGTTAAGTTATGTATACACATGTAGCCCACAACCATTCAGGTCAAGTTTCTGATTCTTATCAATACCATTTTTTTCTTTCTCATCTTCGTTCCTTATTTCCTGTTTTGAATCCATGAAGATTCATCTTCATCACTGTTGCCATTTTCACTGCTTATTGATGAGGATCACATCAAACAATGAGCACATACTTCTCACAGGCAAATAAAACCACAACTATATGAAAGAATGAAGAATCATCATCATTATCACAAAACTTCAGTCACCATCATAATGATCAGGTCACAGTGCAGTTGCATATAAGAGCTGCATGCATATGAACATAGTATTTATTTTCACTTAGCCATTTCATTGCACTTGCCTCATGCACACTGATTTATAAGAGTCATCTTTCTTTCAGCTAAGAGTGAGAGCCAGCGATCAGCGCATACCTGAACGTACAGCAGAAGCCTCTGTCCTCATCCGTGTTGCCCGTAATCAGTTTGAACCTGTTTTCTTCAACACACCATACAGGACCACCATACAGGAAACTAGGCTGGTTGGCAGCACTGTCTTTGCTGTGGAAGGAGGTGACCAGGATCTCAGAGTAAGTCAGGCTTGTAGCCGGTGAGGGGAGAAATGAGAAGCAGAGGAACATTGACAGTAAAAGGAAACATACTGTTTTACTCACTAATAGTTATGATAAAAGTGAAATTTGAGCATCTAGAGTGGCAAACAACTTTATCTGAACATAAATTCAGTGAGAACGATTTCTTAGAATCATAGCCTTCAGTTTAGTGAAGATGAAGGTCATTATTGTATCTTTATTGCAGTGTTCCTATAGATGTTTATCTCATTCAGTCATGATTTTTGGTATTTACTCCTCAAGGACTAACTGAAATTGGTACATTAAGAAAAATTCACTGTATAGCTATTATTATGAAAGTTAGAATGATAAAATTCTGCATGCTGCTAATAAGTGAATAAAAAGATAGTTTGCAAACACAAAACTAAAAGTATTGAACTTTCATATTTCTTTATATTTTTCATGTCACTGTAAAGGCAATGCCATTTGGCATTTGGTAATCTTCAAGAATGACAGAAGAAGATCATATCTAACTTTTCAAAATGAAGACTTGCAGCCTATGACTCTGGAAATGAAAGTAATTTTGCTGTTGTTTTCTTTACTCTTGATTTTTGCGGCAACCATGCTTGATGGCAAACTTTTTGAAGCTGACATCTGAGGCTTCATAATGAGCAGTAGATATAATGCATGCATTTTGTACTGTCTATACAGGGCTCACTTGTCTATGAAAGTATTGGACTGTATCCAGCCCAGAGCTTTTTCCAAGTCAATTCATCCACGGGTATTGTGACTGTGATCCAGTCTCTCAAGGATGATGGATTTGCTAGGGATGCGTATACAGTATGTGGTGTTTGTTAATGTGGTCAAAGACTTCATTTGAAAAATATGAATGGCATATGATTGTTTTGGTGTTATATATGTTATGCCTGTTACATATAACCTAAAAAGAAAAAAAAAAGAAATAATCACATAAAATAAGTTCACTATATTTTGTGTGGAATATATATATATATATATATATATATATATATATATATATATATATATATNTATATATATATATATATTATACATATCACCATGTAACTTTGCTCAAGGTAAGGGCCAGCACACCCACTGCAATGTTCATCTGTCATGTTTTACAAAGGTAGCAAATATTATGTAGATAGTGTCTGACTGATGTTGTGATGATTTTATTTGCTCTCTCTAGTTGCGGGTAATCTGCTATGACTCCCTTGTGTCCAGTCAGCGTGCCACTGCTGATGTAAGCATCCGTGTGGTTCGCAATGTAAACTCCCCTGTGTTCAGCAGTGCTCAGTATACCAGGACAATCCCAGAAGAGTATGCCCAGAACACACCTGTTCTTAGTGTGATCGCCACAGATGCTGACAATGTAAGAAAAACAACAGGGTAATTAGTTTGTTGACAAGATGGGTGAAAGGATAGTGAGGAAATGTGAAGAAAGGGGAGGTGAAGAGCAAAATATTTGTGTTCTGTGGTAGAACTGCTTGGAAGTTTATGCATTATAATATGTCATGTTAAGCTTTGATTTGGATTAAATGGAATATCTTTGACCTAACACATCATTGCAGAATTATTGACGATTAAGATTAAAACACCTTTAATTATTGTGCACTCCACGGTAATATGCCTAATTATATAAAAGATCTGCCATCTCATACACACCTTGTAGGAATCTCTGATTATCGTCTTCCAAATTGCTTGGTACTCCCAAGACACAGTGAAAAACATTCAGAGAGAATTTATATACCAGGTGCAAACAGTTTGTAATTTCTTCCCACTTTCTCGCTGTGAGTCTGGATCATTACTTCATTTTAAAGAGAAAACGAAGGCTCACATTTCTATTCACTGTTCTTCCCAACCTTGTGTCAGTGCAGTCGGCAAGAATGCATGTGAACGTTAGACGAATGTCTTCTATGCAATACCATTGGTTGAATGAAGTGGTTGTTGTATTGTGCATGTGCTGTCATATTGGTGCACATATATGGTGGCATGCCTGTATGTGTGTGTGTGCATGCATGTGTACGTGTGCGTGAGTGTGTGTGCACATGCATACGTGTGCATGCATATGTACATATGTGTGGACAAGTGCACATGCATGTGTTTTTGATATGAGTGCGTACTAGTGTGTGTGCTTCCATGCATGCATGCTTTTGTGAAATATGGACAAGTTTCTATAGTGCACAGCACCTTAAGGCCTTTGCATGATGCAGGGGTATGGCATTATTGTTGGTATTATTTTATATGGGTAAAACACTCATCTCTTTTCAGGACACCATCACTTATGCTATCACCAGGGACAACACTGGTGGAAACTCTCTGTCCTACTTTTTCATTGAGAGGACCTCTGGCCAGATTTTCCTCAGACAGCCTCTGCTCAACTCTGGCATTGATCAGTTCTCAGTAAGTTAAGAAAGCCAAATTGGAATTAAATGACACTGGATAAATGTTTAATTTAGAGCAGGGAGGCTGTAAGTCTCAGAATCTTTTGCATGAAACATAATTGTGGACGGGAAAACATCAGCCTCTATGCTCTGAGCAAATGTGATATATTTTTTAAATATATGGAACCCATTTGTCTCTGTCAACAATTATCTATGAACTATTCTCATATAAAGTTATATTCCTTTATGACAGGAAATCTAACTCTGTTGGCTCATTGCTGAAAATTAGTCTGAACAATCACTTTAAACAGCACAATATTTACAGTTTTATAAATCCTATTGCCAATACTGAATCATATTCCTATGTTGACACTGATGTGTAAGGCAGATGGAAATCTTCAGAATAGGAGGCAACTTACTCTAAACACCTCTGTCTTTGTTTTGCACATCAGTTCACTGTGACAGCAACAGACAGTGGTCGCCCATCTCGAAGCACAGAAGTCTCGTGCATCATCTTTGTGACAAGGGATGAGTTTGCTCCAGAATTCCTGAATGAACCATATGGAGTGACCATCACAGAGCTTACTGCCAACAACTCTATCATCTACACTGTCACAGCTCGGGATAGAGACTTAGTGGTAACTCTATGAGTAGAAGTAATATGATGATAATATGCATATTTTGGTACCTGGATGATGACATTGATATCCTGGTAAGCAAATTCAAAAAACACCTAGAAAATTTATCAATATTCTTTCAAAATTGCAGCTTTCAGCGAACTTTGCTTTCTCATGACAAAGGGAAAGTAATTTGAATAAAACACTTTTCCAAGTCGCCTACAAATGACTGTGGCAGGATCTAACCCAAAAGCACTGGATAATTCCTTCCAGCAGCATTATGCACAAATTCTGAACAGACCACTGTTCTTTGCCATCTTCCAGAAAAGATCTTATGTGTCAAAATAAGTCAAATATGTCTTTTGACCCCTTTGAATAAACTGATGTCCTCCTTCTTCCCATCTGGGTTATTCACCTGTCATAGCCTGGATCTTATCCAGTGTTGTCAACTGTATGTACCATTGAATTTATAATTAATAAAGTAAGGGGTAAGACAAAAGATTCTTCCGCATCTCCTGTAAACTTGATATGGTGCAAAGATGTCTTTTCTGTCAATAAGATGGCAGACTTGTTTGTTAAAAATGTAGTGAAATTGAAATTGTGCAGCAAGATATTTGTTAAAGTAGGGTTTATCCAGTGTACTGACCAGTCTTTCATGTATATGTATGCACAGATTCTGCACTGAGAATATCTTAGACACCACTATGATAATAACAGACTAAATACATTACACTTTACTACAGTGTTTCTATAACACACAGCCATTTCCTTTTCATGATATTTTGAGTAATCAGACAAACTGTTCATGACAAAAGAACCATTTGGCGATAGCAACATGGCAGTCATGAAGCAATTCACTGGAGTTACAGCTTTTGCACACAAAATGAATATCTTTTTGTGTCTTCTGGTAGTAAATCAAACTGTTTTTTGTTCATAGGGTCAGCTGGTGTATACGGTGGTTGGAGTGCCACCTGCACCCTCTTTCTTCACTGTCAACTCCAATGGTGGTATTGTGGTCAGAGGAAATCTCAGGACAGATCGCTCAATGGACTATGTGGTGAGTATTATAGAATAAAGGACACCCTGTGTGCTGCTCCTGTTTCTGCACGGTGGAGCAGTGTTCTGTTTTCCATGAGAAGGACACCATTATGATGTAGTACATTAATAATAGGTTACTTCTCTTCTGTTTCAAACCCGTCCAAAGGATATAGCTATCCAACTAATGTAAGTAGAAAGTGATTTAAATCAGAGATTCTGTTTTTGTGAGAATCAAGTTCGTGCTTTATGTTAAGCTATAAGTCCTTGCACAAGGCCTGTGCATATAGCACAATAGATGTGACCTAGATAGCTTATGAACAAGCACAGCACTTCTCACCTGTGCTGTTATCCATTACAAGCTTGGAGCTGTCAGGGAATAGCACCTAGTGATTCTCTAATTGAAGTAGGTGTCCTTCTGCCCTTCCTTAAACAGTTATGAAACCTTTGCACATTAATGGTTTTTGAGCTTTGTTAAACCTCAGTATTCTAAAGAAAGCCATAAGTGTTGATTCTGGGCCTGATGACATGAGTCGATTCATGTTATCTGTACTCTGTGAAGCATGGATTTAAAAACCTGGTGCTGTTTCCCTCACATCAGAAGACCCCATAGAGAGTTTCCAGTGGGGTTTTCTTCAAATTGTCTTAGCCTCTTTGTCTCCTGTCCAATTCTGTTAGTAAGGCTAAGTATAATGGGTTGGGACTACTGGGGAACAACAGTAAACAATGTGTTGATGGCAGTGGTACTCTAAATATATTCCGTTTAATAGCAGAAGTAACAAAGTGTTCAAGAATTCCAGCTAGGGGGAGTTAGGACATCTTTCTGTGCGCATCTCCTCTTTGGTCTATATCATCATCTATCACTTGCTCTTTTTTTTACATGAAGTTTAACCCATAAATTGAATCATGTTATACATCAAACTCTCAGGCCCAATGTCTTGATTACAGGTTTGTAAGCATGTCCAGTATAGCTAACAGCATAAGTAAGAAATTTGGAAAGTAAAAATTGGATTGAGGGCAAAACATGGGTTTTTAGCTGATGGCAAGGAATACTAGTCTCAGCCTAATCTAGTGCAAGTGGCTGTTTGATGCATGGGGGATGTGATGGAAAATGACCCTGAAGCATGAAGAAATATGGAAACTGTGGAGCTTTATAATCCTTTTCACAAAGACGTGTGACTTGACTTCAATGTGAATCAAGTCATAAAAATGGTATGATGAAGTGTTTGTTGAGAGGAACACTCTCAGTAAAGTGCATATTTCATTGACAGGGTATCTCTCAAAATCATAACCTTTCTTCATGATATTCACTAGGAAGAATAATAATACAGTAACAGTAGAGTTTCTTGTGACTGACTTACATGCAAAGTATTTCAATGCTGAGATCCACATAGTCTTTTTAAACACTGAATTCAGACTCTACTGGACTCAGTTTGCTGTAGCTTTAAAATTTTAAAATGCCAAAACTGGGAAAAATTAGTAGTCAAGACCAAGCCACTTTACTCTCAGGAATATAACTTAAAGGAACTGAAAAGCTTTACAAAAACCTTATGTGTGATGGTAAAATTTGGTGTGGCACAGGATTTTTCAACACAGTACAACCAGAGTTTTTGTAAACTGTTGAAATGCATAATCCTATTAAAAAAAACTTTAAATCATGACATACTGTAATTTATGAAATCTCTGAATCTTGAAAATAGCAACATTCTGACACACCGATTAAATGTTTAATCACAGATTAAAAAGAGGAGTTTTTAACTGTTCAAATGTTCTGACACACTGACAGAATCTTTCAATACAGATTAACCAGAATTTTCATAAACAGTTGAAATGTGTAACCCTCAAAGAATTTTAAATCATGACAAACTGCAGTTTACCAGATCTCTGAAATTTGGAAGTCACATCATTCTGAAATACTAATAAAATGTTTTGTCTCAGTCCAAGCAGAGTTTTCTTAACCTGTTGAAATGTGTTATCCTTGGAAAAACTTTTAGATGATTACATACCTTAATATATGAAAATGCCAATTAGTGTCAACATTCTGACTACCAATGAAGAGTTAAATGCATTGAACAATATTTTTTTGTAAACTGCTGAAATTGGTAGTCCTGAGAAAAGAATGTAAATCATGAAATATATTTGATGAAATCTCTGATGCTTGAATTTAGCAACAATAAAAAAATGTTGCAGCTTACTCAGAGTGGTATCATTATTTTCTGAAATGCAAAGTGTACTAGTTTGGATCTATCTGAAATCTGTGATTATGAAATCCTACAATGTCTCAGGATCTGTAAAATCTGAAGAATCAGTGGTCATAATGATGAAGTATATATGTAATACCCACCATTCTGAAAATGAAAGTGGTTTCTGAACTGAATGCCTAATCTAGCCTAGCACTTGCATTTGTCTGTCAAAAAACAGAGAACTCATTTTTAAACAGCCATTTAAGGCTTCAAACTTGTTTGACATTATCAATGATGTATATTTTCAGGGACTTAAAAATATTCAGATTGATGCACAGTCCAGTTATTCACCCATTTCTGAGACACACAACACACAACAACAGCATTCAGCAAAAAACAAACAAAATCCAAAACACATGGACAATGTAGATAAAATAAGAATGTTTTGAAAGAGAGATTTTGGTCAGCGGGAACTGTGCTCCATGATTATTTCAGGTCTTTGCAAATAAATTTCATGTAAAAAAAAACATCACTGTCTCCTCTCAGTACAATTAAAAACTGATGTGCATAGACATTGTTATTAGGAGCAATGGCAGAAAGATGTCCCAGCATGGCTGACTCTGCCAACTTTATCAGGGGCAGTTACTTCGCAAACCCCGTACGGAATAAGGTCTACGTGATGCCTTTTTTCATGTTGTATATATATGTAATATTAATTCACATTGTGTATGATGTATTTATATGTGTGTTCGTGGCATATTTTAAATTTTCATGTTAAGTATATGACTACATCCCTATGGTCTTGGTACCTCATGCATTGTGTAGTCATTATCATTGTCATGTTCAATAGTTAGCAACATAAAGCATTTCCATATCCATAAGCAAGCCTGCTGTTTACATAAGGTTGACTAATAAGGCTGTGAGTGTCACAGAAGTCTATTGATATTGCTTTGATTAAAGAATTAAGTGTAAAACTGCAAATACACTTACAGGAACAGGGGTAGCTATCTGCTTCACAGCATAAAAAATCCACAATATTTTAAAATAAATTTTCGACCCCTTCCAGTTTTCTTTAGGTGCCAGAGATACTCACAATGCATCAAATTTGGAAGGTCTGTGCAGCATGGGGATGCTGTTATTGATGGGACTACTTTCAAAAAGTGTCTTAAAGAGACAGGGATAGCTATCTGCTTCACAGCCTAAAACATCAACAGCATTTTTTCACATGCAATAATTTTCGTTGGCTCTAAATGTTATGCCTTTTTTTTCATTTATCGTCAAGAAAAGTGTTTTGTTAAACTGAGTGAACAACTGCCTGACTTTGATCAGAGTGTTGTAACCTTAGAAAATGGAGGATAAAATGATATTTGAGAAAAAGGAACATCTGTGTGACCACTGTCTGAGTCGTTTTATTAATGTATGAATAGCCTATGTATGGTTGTCTGTGTCTTTCTTTTCCCCCTGTATTGTTAATGAGTTCTGATTGGTCTGACACTATTTATCATTTGCCTGAGGGGCACATTTAGATTATTAACTTGTCGCACAGCAGGATAGGATTTGATTGGCAGCTAACTATTGTCTCAGGCAGTGTTTTCTGTGCTTAGGGGCGGTGCTAGTTGCGTCACTAGTCATAGGTCAGTTAACATGCTTTGAAGAGCTGGTCAAACAGCTGGCATATTGACGCAAAAATAGTTTGACACCCTTACGTTGGTCAGAGATGACAACAGGAATAATTTGGAGAATACTTGTGAAATCTTTTATGGTTTGGAAAGAAAGAAGCGGTCTTCACGATCAAAGAGAAAAATGAAAAGGGATCAAAGCAATTAGCATGGGTATGCCATGTTGAGCATAGCAACAGTTACAAGTTGGGAAGGGGGAGGGGGAGGGAGAGAAAAAGGATAGATGGGTGGGCACAGTCACAGGGGTGAAGCAAAGACATTACATAATGTCTTTGGGGTTTAGAGAGAAAGAGAGAGAGAGGGATAAGAAGCAATAAGAGAAAGTGAAAGCCTAAGTTGCTAATGAAAAAAAGCGAGAAGGCAGGTACTGAACAGTGACTCAGGGGACTAAAGCATCTTGACTGCTCTGTCTGTCTCTCTGTCTGTCTGTCTCTGTCTGTCTCTGTCTCTATCTCTCCATGAGCGTCTATTTTTTTTGTTCTTACCCCCTTATTTTCTCCTAGATTCTTATCCCACCACCCTATTGCACCTTGCTGCATCCCTTTCTCTTTCTCTCTTCATTCCTGGAATTGTACCCACCCAACCCATACTAGGATCTATCTTGTTCTTCTCAGTGATAGTGAAGACTGATTCTTTTTTTCAAAACTACAAAAGTTTTCATGGGTATTCTCTGACCAAAATAAGGTCAAAATAATTTCCATGTCGATATGCACCCTTTTTGATTTGTTCTCGAAAACCTTGTGATTGATTTATTACTAGTGACACAACTAGCGCCACTCCTAAGCAAAGAGAATTTGACTGCGGTGGCGTTTAAATTGTGCTCCTCAAGCAAATGATAATTTTATATTGTCAGAATCTTAGGCCAGTGAGAGCTCATTAAACCACACAGCAGACAACACTACAAAGGCAGTGCCAACATTAATAAAGCGATTCAAACAGTGGTTAGACAGATGTTCCTTTTTCTCAAATATCATTTTATCAACCTTTTTATTGGGTTACAGCACTGCGATCAGAGTCAGGCAGTTGTTCACACAGTTTAACAAAAGACTTTTCTCGACGATAAATTAAAAAAAGGCATAACATTTAGACCCACGAAAGTTATTGCATGTGGATAATACTCTTTGCATACTGATTACTAGTTTTATTGCCTCTCGCTTTCTGACGTCATGCCTCATTATCATGGTGACTGGAAGAGCAGTCATGGCGGTCAGCAGGGTGTGAAAATTCCGACTTTCAAGCTGTATTTTCTCGGAAGCGCTCGGATGAAGGAAACATGGAAAGGGTTGAAAATTATGAGAAAATGCTGTTGATGTTTGAGGCTGTGAAGCAGATAACTATTACTGTCTCTTTAAGACACCTTTTGAAAGTAGTCCCATCAATAACAGCATCTCCATGCTGCACAGATCTTCCAAATTTGGTGCATTGTGAGTATCTCTGGCACCCAAAGATTCTACCCGACATGCATAATTAAACTTTTTACATGTTTAAGAGTACACTTTATTGAGAAAAGACCAACACATGTATAAATGCTAGTTTTTTTTCCTGCCCAGAAGTGTGAAAAATTTTCAGCTGACACAAATGGCCAAAGAATATAAAGCATTTTAGTCCTTAAAGGATAGTATGATGGTGTAGGGCTTATTATATGTTACGAGCTTTAGTAACTCTTTTTACACACTTCACGTGGGGATGAACGGTTTCAGTTGACTATAAAAGCCCCACGCTTTTAATCTTAGAGGACTTGAGTAGACGCTGTGTTTTGTGCTCTGTGCTATTTTTTTATGTTAGGTTAGCTTAAAGTAAGAAAGTAAGCTACAGTGGTGACCCCGACGTCAGGTTGTTTTTCACGCCCTTCAGTAATTATGGGAGACGAAACTAATGCTGTTTCAGTAAAACTCCCACCCTTCTGGCCACAACGCGCTGTACTCTGGTTCGCACAAGCTGAGGCGCAATTTGTGATAAAAGGAATTAAAGGCGGCTTAACCAAGTACAGCTATGTCACAGCCGCCTAAGATCAGAGCACCGCTACTAGAGTTCTCGACATCCTGACTAAACCTCCCGAACTGAACAAATACGAAATACTTAAAAACCGACTTGTCGAGACATACAGACTATCGGAGAGAGAAGCTGCGTCTCGTATTTTAGACATCGGCGGATTGGGTGACTCCAAACCAAGTGAACTGCTTGATAAAATGCTTGCTTTAGTCCCACCTGGACAGGAACCAGGTTTCCTGTTCAAAGAGGTCTTCTTACGTCAGCTACCCTCTGATATTCAATCGATAGTCACACAGCAAGACTATTCCTCTCTCAGGGACTTAGCCAAGGCAGCAGATAGACATTTTCTTTCGACAGGAGCTACAGTTAATGCAATATACAAAGTTTCAAAGCAGTCACACAAGAAAGACCAACCGGACACGTCAGCTTCGTCGAAGGGCTCTTCAGAATCTGACATCTGTTTCTACCATCGAAAGTTCGGTGTTAAGGTGACAAGTGCAGAAACCCATGTAAAGTCAAGGCTTCGGAAAACTAGACAGCCGGACACCCATAAACAACTTGGCGGCCGGCGGCAAGAACAGTCTTGTCTTCGCCTATGATCGACGATCTGGACGCAATTTCTTGATTGACACTGGAGCAGAAATTAGCGTCCTCCCAGCTTCAGCACATGA
This sequence comes from Ellobium chinense, assembly GCA_033807755.1. Taxonomy (NCBI): domain Eukaryota; kingdom Metazoa; phylum Mollusca; class Gastropoda; order Ellobiida; family Ellobiidae; genus Ellobium; species Ellobium chinense. The sequence continues at coordinate 407,729 of JAWQUT010000434.1, read as the reverse complement.
CCTCCGCTGCGGACAACGAGGCCGCCCATTGGCAGCTGCTAATGGTACAGCTATCAAATCCTATGGCAAACGCAACCTGTCCCTCAAAATAGGATCACACCAGTATGAATGGACATTCACGCTGGCTGAGGTCAACAGACCTATCCTGGGAGCGGATTTCCTTCAAGCCAACTCATTGCTCATTGATCTTCAAGGTAATCGCCTCATTCACAGTGGCACATATGCCTCTGTCTCTCTGACAACGTCTCAACATTCAGCTCCACACATCTTTGTTGTAACAGGCAACTCGAACGAATTCTCTCAGCTGCTGAAAAATCGTCCTGTGCTTACCACGCCAACATTTTCTCATGCCAAAGTCGAACACCATATAACAACGGCTGGTCCGCCAGTGCATGCACATGCACGCCACCTCGCACCTGATAAGTTCGCAGTTGCCAAAGCTGAATTTGACAACATGGAAGCCCTGGGCATTATACGTTGCTCCAATAGCCCATGGGCCTCACCGTTGCACGTGACACCGAAACCGAATGGGGGATGGAGACCATGTGGGGACTACCGACGGTTGAACAGTACTACCACACCAGATCGTTACCCCATTCCACACATTCAAGATCTCTCATCGCGTCTAGCAGACTGCACGATTTTCTCAAAGATTGATCTCATTCGTGGCTACCATCAAATCCCAGTCCACGAGCAGGACATTGCCAAAACAGCAATAATAACACCATTTGGCCTCTACGAATTCATTCGTATGCCGTTTGGCCTTGAGAATGCCGCTCAAACATTTCAGAGACTTATGGACACTTTATGCCAAGGTCTTGATTTCACTTTTGTGTACTTAGACGACATTCTAATTTCAAGCAAGAATAAGAGTGAACACAAAAAGCACCTGACAACACTTTTTGACAGACTGGAAGAATACGGTTTGGTGGTTAACCCAGACAAGTGCATTTTCGGCGTTCAGGAAATTGATTTCCTAGGTCATAGAATTACTAGCCAAGGTGCAGCTCCTCTTCCAAATAAAGTAGAAGCCATCAGGTCATTTCCAACCCCCACCACAACTTTGGCTCTACAAGAGTTTGTCGGAATGGTCAATTTCTATCACCGCTTTGTGCCATCAGTTGCAGGCCTCATACAACCCCTTTACAAAGCACTATCAGGCCATCCCAAAAAATCGTCACCGTTGGAATGGACTAATGCTCTGGATAAAGCCTTTCAAGCTACCAAGGAGGCTCTAGCTCAAGCAACTATGCTTTCCCATCCGCAAACGTCGGCTCCTACAGCGCTGACCGCAGATGCATCCGACACATCATTAGGAGGCGTACTTGAACAAAACATTAACGGTCAATGGCAACCTCTCGCCTTTTTCAGCCGCCAGCTACGACCACCCTAACAAAAGTACTTTTGACAGAGAACTTCTAGCTATCCACTTGGGGGTTCGGCATTTCCGATACTTTTTGGAGGGAAGACCATTCACAATATTTACAGATCATAAACCTTTGACTTTTGCCATGAACAAAAGTTCAGAACCTTGGTCAGCCCATCAGCAGCGTCAGTTAACTGCCATCTCGGAATTTACCACTGATATTCAACACATCTCAGGGAAGAATAACCCGGTGGCTGACGCCTTATCGAGGGCTACTGCGGTGTCAAGCTCGACAGATAGCCTGTGTGTCATATCTGAAGGCATAGATTATGAAGCCATGGCAGCAGCTCAAATGACTGATGACGAAATGCAGTCCCTTCGCTCTTCAAACACTGCGCTACAATTAAAAGATATACCTTATACACCACAGAGAACCAGCATTCTTTGTGATGTTTCAACGGGAAAAGCACGACCGGTAGTGCCAAAAGCATGGCAGCACAAAGCTTTTGACTTTGTCCATAGGCTTTCACATCCAGGCATCAGGGCAACCCGCCGGCTCATATCACAAAAGTTCATATGGCGTGGCATGTCCAAACAAGTCAATACCTGGGCCAAGAACTGCATTCCTTGTCAAAAAGCAAAGGTTCATAGATACATCAAGGCACCATTAGAAGATTAAGAAATACCAAGGGAGCTCTTCAGCCATGTCAACATCGACATTGTAGGTCCTCTACCCCCATCGCAAGGCTATTCTCATTTACTCACTATAGTTGACAGATTCACCAGATGGCCTGAGGCAATACCTCTTGCAAGTATTGACACTGAAGAAATCGCACGGTCATTTGTGACACATTGGATTGCTCGTTTTGGGATACCAGAGAACATCTCATCCGACCGTGGACCACAGTTCACTTCACATTTATGGACAAATGTCTGTAAGCTCTGTGGTATAAACATGAGCCACACAACTGCCTACCATCCTCAGGCCAACGGCCTAGTTGAACGTTTCCACCGCCGCATGAAAGAAGCCCTACGCGCACGACTTGATGGACCCAGTTGGATAGATCAACTGCCCTGGATTATGTTAGGAATAAGCACGGCCCCTAAAGAAGACCTTAACACGTCCCCTGCAGAACTGGTCTACGGGACTCCTCTCACAGTACCCGGTGAGTTTGTTCCTAACATAGACACACCTTTGAACACTAGTGAAGTTTTGAAAGAACTGCATGACAAAGTGGGTCAGCTACGCCCGGTTCCTTTGTCCACACACAAACACCCGACAACTTTTATTCCAAAGGACATGCTATCCACAAAATTCGTGTTTATACGTCACGATTCCCATCGCAAACCACTTCAACCTCCATACGTAGGACCCTATCAAGTTTTAGAAGCAGGCAACAAAACATTCAAACTGCAAATAGGGAATCGCGAAGAAAATGTCTCCATCGACAGATTGAAACCGGCACATTATGACATTGATGGGCTGGTGCAGGTGGCAGAACCTCCAGCCAGGGGCAGACGAAGCAAACTCCAAACCGCCGGTGATGATATCAGAAACATGAACGATCGGAGAGCTGTTACAGAGAATCTGTCATCACAGTCGAAGGCTACTCATACCAGAGCTGGACGATGGTCAAGACCCCCAATCAGATTGAACTATGAACAATGAACTAAAGCTCTGGGGGGAGCTCTGTAGGGCTTATTATATGTCACGAGCTTTAGTAACTCTTTTTACACACTTCACGTGGGGACGAACGGTTTCAGTTGACTATAAAAGCCCCACGCTTTTAATCTTAGAGGACTTGAGTAGACGCTGTGTTTTGTGCTCTGTGCTATTTTTTTATGTTAGGTTAGCTTAAAGTAAGAAAGTAAGCTACAATGGTGTCTTTACTCTCTCTCTCCCTTTGTGTGTCTATATAATTTCACCAACACTCTTGGGAAGATAGAATTCTGCACAAGGCATCATAACTGGTTCAACTCTTCATTCTAGGTACGCCATTCAAGTCTCCTCAAAATCTGAATATATTATAATGGTGTGGAACTGATTTAAAAACCTGCATTCTCCATCTGCAGTTGTTACTGCCATATTTTAATGAATATCGTTTCCTCTCTAGCTTCGAGTTCAAGTATATGACAGTGCTAAACCGACTCGTTATGATGAGGCAGATGTTAGGATCGCAATCCGACGCAACGTCAATCCTCCCATTTTCAGCCAGCAGACATACTCAACGAGGATCTCTGAGAGGGCTGGCATTGGTGCTGCTGTGTTAACTGTGACAGCCACAGATAATGATGGGGTAAGTAAGAGGGAAGCAGACTTATTGACTTTCGCGTTAGGTTTTCATTAAGGCATGATCTGGTTTCTTTTTCTTTTTTTTTGAACATATGTCTGCTGTCTCATACAATTCCCAAAATCTGTATTGGTTAGAAGTCCAGAATCATGCAGGATACACTTTTATGATATCCTGTCATGTGGATTACACAATTAATGATAATTAAACATGATATGGGTGTCAGACAAATTTTCTGTGATTTGTCATTAGTGTTTGACAGTGTTATGTTAAGTGAGTAAACAAAAATTATTCTTCACAAAGTTCCTTACAAGCATATTATATTTCCAAGCTGTGCATATTTTATGTAAATTTTTCCTCACATTTGCTGATAATTTTTTATTAGCAATGATAGTCTAGTAAAAATCTTTCCCATTTTGACTATATCTGACAATGATCTGGCAGAGAATGTTCTTATACAGTCGACTTCGCTTAATCGCCCTTCCTCGGGATCACGGAAAAAGTGCGCAATTAAGCGGAGAAAGTAATTTCGGCCATATTTTTGGTAATGAGGTTAAATTTCTTTGATGTCGTGGTTTGATATCGTGCATTGACACCTTCTCGTTGCCAGACTCAGGACAAACTCGAGTTTGACGGTGTTGTAGCGCACAAAATGTTTGATCTCCGCGGTCTCTCACATTGACCACCTCGCAGTAGCCCAACAAACAGTAAGCAGTAGGATGGCATGGTCGGGATAGACCATTCATCCACATGCTCTGATCTAACCGAAATTCACCAGACAGGCGCAAACAAGGCGTGGGGGAGGAGACTATATGGCTTTCTGCGCATTAGCATTAATGGACAGGCGAAGGCGGTGATGAGTAGCATGGGACGAAGGGGGACAAGGGGAGGAAAGGCTTATCACACTTATTTTGGCGTGGCAGCTGTCACTCAGTCAACCTGTCTGCCATCGGTCGCGCAGTTAAACCGTTTGTGTACATTATTTGTTTGTCAACTGTAACCCGTCAACCGCTGATCTTTGAATTCATGGGCGCTGAAGAGTGGTTGATTATCCGGAGTGAGAGGCAATTATCCAGTGACTTTTATATAGAAAAAATTTGGTTCCCTGGAAAACGAGGCGATTAAGCAGAAAAGGCGATTAAGCGCAGGGCGATTAAGGGGAGTCGACTGTATTAAGAAAAGTGTCATAGCTGCATTAAGGTAAGCCTTACATATAAATAACTGTGGGCACTTCCTCAACAGATGTGCCTTTGCGTCTCAAATAGATTTTTATATAAATTTTCTATATTGTTATATTCAGAAGGACAGTAAACTAATGATCTGCAAAGTTTCTGTGCAGAAATTTCTCATGAAAGTTGAAATAATAGTGCGCTATTGTGAAGTGTGTAATTGAATTCAAATAGTGAGTTGTCCCAACATGCCTCACCTTTCTTATTATTCTCCGGGTGGCTCTTTAAGTACTATTGTGGATGCTTGTGATGTTCCTGAGTTAGTCAAGCTTGTTATAGTGCTGAATTTATTATGCTTCCTTGTGATGTCCCAGGACCGCCTGGTTTATTCCCTGGATGGAGATGACAGATGTCTCACTGTCTTCTATTTGGAACCAGCCAATGGTATTCTGTATCTAAGAGAACCATTGCTGGATGCTGCGGACAATGCCTTCACAGTAAGTCACTTTGTTATTCTGTCGTTAAGAAAGCTATACTGGCCTTTGTAGCTAATCTCTCTTGAAATCAGTCCTGCCACTCTTACCCGATGAAATTTGCAAAAAAAAAAAATCCATCTATATGTTTCCCATATGAAATACTTTACAATGTCATACAATCTAATACATTTTATTCATAATGATACATTCATATTTAATAGTACATAATATATTACATATAATTCTGCTGCACTATCATGAACCAAATCTGTTATACAGTTATTGTTAGTCATCACAGTGTAACACCCTGCCCCCCTTCTACTTCGAAAACCAGGTGGTTATTAATACTCAAGTGGAGTGGGGAAATTGGAGTAAAGTGTCTTCTCAAGGGCAACACAAAGAACAGTTTACAAGTTGCTCAACCTGAAGGCTGAATCCACAAACTCCTGACTTGCTAGTCTTCAGTTTGTGAGAACTACTCTTATACCATACAATCACACATCCTCCTTTAGTGGCTAGATGTGGAATTAAGATTTCTTTTAATATCTTGGCATGATAAAATTACATATTAAGAGTAAAGCACAACATTGTAATCTTTCTGGTAATAGTTCTTTATACAAAGGATACGCTGTTTTTTCTCTGAGGTGGTGATAGACAAACACATATTTCTGAGTTTACAGGCTCTTGTTGGCTGCATTTCAAAGTTTATTGGTAATTTTCATGTCAGTGTGCTGTGTCAGTGGTGGACAATGGCTACCCTGTGGAACAGAAGGACAGTGCTACAGTTGTCATCGGGGTGGATCGTGACACTTCCTTCCCTGTGTTCACCAACAATGCACGCTATGAAATCACCATTCCTGAGAATACTGAAATTGGAAACAGCTTACTCAGTGTCCAAGCTTCAAGAGCGAATATCATTGTAAGTTCCGATTGCTGTTTTTTAATTCATGTTTCTAAGGACATTTTAGGAAAAGATTATTGCAGTGACAAATGCCATTTCTAAAAAAGACATAGATATTCACTCATGTACCTGTGCAAGTACTCAAGTGTAAGATTACCAGATACCTTGTGGCAGAGAGTCAAACCAATATCATTATGATTATTTTCTAAAATGACTCAGATGTATTTCATAGAATGTATATTTTTTTTTATTTCACAGTATATTTAATTTCACAATTACATTGGCACTTAATTTCTTTGTCCAGGGTCGTATTTACTATGAAGTTATTGGAAACTATCCAGCACCAAGCTTCTTTAGAGTACAGAATCTGACTGGTGCGGTGACTGTGGCAGCTGATCTGCGTACAGACAATCTTGGGCTCGTCTCCTATGTGGTGATTATTCAATTCAATTTAATTTATCTGCTTGAGCTGTTAAGAATTTATCAGCTTCAGAACTGAAGTAAGGAGCTTTTACAGTTTCACAGCTATAAGATTTATGTTTTATTGGCAGTGGCCAATTACTTCACTAATATTTCACAGCAGTATTTTAGAAACACTATGTTGCCAATTCACACTACTTTATGAAATGTTGTAGACCCAATATATGCTAAATGTATTATCCAAAATGTTGCTGTTCAGGGATAGTTTAAGGCTATCTAAATTATGCTGATTTCTTAATTAAATTTATAAACTGGTTTAAAATGTTTGTGCAGTATTCATTTCATTGCTTATTCTGTATTGGATTGTTTTATTTTATGATAATCTGTTTAGTTACCTTGTGCACATCCTAATAGATGCAGCCTGACTGACTTGTTGGCATTTTAAGAAAATTATTGTTTTCGCATTAAATCTTTCTGTGTTCTCCATATAGCTCCGTGTCAGAGCTTATGACACAGGGGCCACCAACTTGGCTTCTGAGGCTGAAGTGTTCATCACGGTTGTGAGAAATCTGAATAGACCTGTATTCAATCCAGTTCGTTATTTTGTCACCATCCGTGAGGACACGGACGTTGGAACTTTCATTCAGAAACTCACTGTTTCTGATCCTGATGGTGTAAGTTGTGCACCTCATGTTAGCTGGAATTTTAAAGTTGACTATATTTAGGAACATACTGCAAGAAACTGACTGGTTGTGACTCATTAGAGAAACTGATACAATAAGGCAGCTGGAAGAAATGTACATAAATGATAAAGCATCTAGCTTGCTAGAGACCAGATATTATGAAATATGTCAGATTTTTTAGCAGACAAAGAGTTTGAAAATATTGGCATCATCTGCAAACAAAGTTACCTATAACTAAATGGAGACAATTTTGACAAGGAGCATTTATATGCTGTATAATATTATGTGTTTGCAACAGCCAGATTACACATTCATGTCAAAAATGAAAACTTTCCTATTATTTCTTTTAGAACAAGGTCACGTGTTCTATTGCTGGCACAGCCCTTGCACAGCTCTACTTTGCCATTGATCCTGACACATGTCTGGTTCGTGTTGATGCTCCTCTTACTGATGACCGAGGGAGAAACACAGAATACACGGTGGGTTAACGACTGGAGATATTAAGGCATATATAATGAGATAGACATGATCTTTCTCTCTCTTACTGAACTTCATATTAGAAAACTGGCATGATCCATGTGGATCAAGCACAAGCACAAACTTAAGCTGTTGATTGAAAGCAAGTCTGCTAGGGTAATATTTATGTGCCTGATTCAACCTTTGCAGGGTTATTGTAATATAACTCACAAGCAGTTTTGACAGGGAGAGAAGTGATTGTCACTAAATAGGTCATTTATAGGGCTTGATCACGTAAGAAATTCAGCTTTATATGCTTTTCACGGTTAATGTGCATTGAATGATTTCTATCACCAGAGGAGTGGTCACGCATCCCCATTAAGCAGTTGAATTAAAGTTACAGTAAAAGTAGAACAAATTCGTGTGACTTTCATCATGTTATGTATAATATGTAACTATATACATATATATTTGAAACATTTCATCATGAAAAGAGGAGGTGCTGCTGTAGTGACTATTTAATGAAGAATGAGCTTCAGAGATTGCTTCTCAGAAATTACATTTTAAGGGATATTTATTCTGACTGTTATATATTATACAGACATTTTGAGGCTGATATTTGCTACAGAACAGAATATGTAAGGCGCCATTGCTGTAATTCCCCAGATCACTGTAAATGCTCAAGACAATGTGCAGCAGAACCAGCAGTTTGCTACAGCGGAAGTGATTGTGACTGTGCTTAGGGACCTCTTTTCACCACAGTTCACAAATCTACCAACCACCATCAGCTTGGATGAAACCAATGCAATCAATGAGACTGTGTTTACTGCCACAGCCACTGACAATGATTTGGAGGTAAGAGGGCTTTGAATTATACATTTGATCAATGAATTTTACGAAACACCCTTTTCAAATGATTCTGTGTTGATAGGCTTGATCTTAATATGTTTAGATATAATCAGTTTTGTTTGTATGTACCAGTCTGTGCAGAATTTATGTATGATTTTGCCACAGTGCAATATATCTTAGATGCTCACATTACTTAAAATCTCTTGCCTCTTATTCATAAAATTTAGTAAAGCTGTAGAGAAATACCTATGTCACAAATTAGGGCATCTTTTGTTTTGTTTTACCAGGGTGCAATCAGGTATGAGGCAGTTGGACTGTTCCCATCCCAGAGCTTCTTTGTTGTTGATTCTGTGACTGGTGTTGTGGTGTTGCGAAACAGCCTTATGTCAGATGCAGAGGGAAGAGCACAGTACATCGTAAGTACACTGTATTAGTATTTTAGTCTTTTTAAAGGGAAGGTATAATTACTCTATACAGTATGCTGCGTTTGTTATCATCCAGAAATGATTTGTAGTGTTGCAAGCTATTAATATTTCTAAGCAAAAACCAATGAATGTCAGTGTTGTGAGAAATGATCTTGGAACCACCTCATTCCTGCCTTCTGAAACAATCTTTTAAAAATTACAGTCTTTTCATTTATGAGTGACTAGTTATGTGATAATTATTTTTCTAATAGAACTTCAAGATGTCATTTGAAGAAGCCAGTTAGAGATCCTGGTCACAGCTCTTCTGTCTTTCCAGAATGTTTTCTGTTTCTTTTGTGTCAGCAGCCACTGTGGAATTGTGGGAATTAATATCTCAAGCAAACCCCTATTTTATGTTGAAAATATTTTTAACCTGGATGCAGGTCCGTCTCCAAGCTTATGACACTGCATATCCAACCAACCGTGCCCAGGCTGATCTGATCATCAGAGTAGTGAGAAACAAGAATGGCCCAGTATTTGATCAAGCCAGATATGACTTCACAATTGCTGAGACTTTCCCATTGGGAGATGTCATTGGCACTGTGAAGGCTACAGATTTAGATGTTATGGTGAGTTATGGTATCAATCATTGAGATCTGCAGTCATGTGGCCAAAGGAGTGAGAGGGGTCAGGGATAAAAGCATGTATCAGATTAATGCCAGGTGGAACATAATTTACATTTGGTTTTAGTTAGCTCCCATAAAAGCAGTGAGTTTAAAATATCATCATAAACTTCAAGAAAAATTATAAATATATATAAATTTACATGAAGTATTATGACATAACTATGATGCAGGATTTGATTTTTAAACATTTCCTGTAAATATATTCAGAATGGAGGTAGAGTTTATCACTTGACATGCAGTTTTCAGGGTTAAACTATTGTGTGATAGGCTTACTGTTCTTGGAGTTTGAGGGGGAAAATTAAATGTTGATGAGTTAGTTAGTATCAATGTCAAATCCTCCATGATTTTGTGAAATACAGACTGTTTTACTTTTTTTTGTAACATATGCCAAGCTTTAATACATTAATAGATGAATTTCAATGTCTGTATTTCCAGACTTAGTAAAAGTGCCCCTGATCAGCTTGTTTCAATTTCAAGCTCATTCAACCAGTGGATCTTTTCATTACTAGTGGGTCTTATCATAAATTTTATTTCTGCAGTTATCACTATTATTTTTTCTTGTTATTAATCAAACATGATGTCTTCAAATTAACAATAGCATGTACTCCTTTCTCAGGTTCTAAAACTGTACTTTTTGTCTTTAGGATCAAGTGACCTTCACCAGCCTTGCTAGTGGTGAGGCAGCCAAACTCTTCTTCCTCAACCAGGAGAGCGGTACTATTTCCTTGAAGAGTCCTCTGCTTTCCGCTGTGAATAATCAGTATGCTGTGAGTATGGAAGAAAACTTGATGAACCAAATTAGTTGGAATTATTTCTTAGAGGCATAACATTAATTTTTCACAATTTTTGTTTGTGGGAATATATTTAGCATCTTTGGCAGCTAGGATCTTCCATATACTGATATATACACCAGTCTGCAGCATTCTCTTTTTGAGACTTTACGTGGATGCTGCACTTGTTTTGAAATGATGCTGAGTTGTTTTTTTTCCATATAAATTGGCAATTTTAGTCCACTGAGTGCTTTGTCAAGTTAATAACAAGATCCAGTGTCCATGCAACAAACATGCACCATTGCTGAGCAGAGAATTTATGATACAGGAAATCTTGACAGTTGTGATTTGGGCAAGAAAATGGTAGATGAACACATGCATCAAATGTCAACAAATAAAAAGTCTGAAAGCCATTGAAAGTTGGCTACAGCATTTGATCAGAATCATTTCAAACAGTAAAAGAAAAATAGAAAAAAGAAAGTCTTGCTAACTATAATTTTCCAGTGGAATTTGATAAAAATATTGTACTATATTGAACCTGAAAGTCTGGTTCTTTTGCAGTCCACAGTAATAATGGCATAGAGATCTCTGTTAAGCAAAGTCACTCAAGCCCACTTCAGGCTTTTTAGCTTACTAGCTGAAATATCCTGGCGCTGCCGGGAAGGGAGAGGGGGAGGGAGGGATGTGAAGCGTCAGTGAACCATCATGTTCCCCCCCCACTTCCACCCACCCCTTCACCCGAAGCATTACAGCAGCTGTGATTCCTGCCTATGAATATTCCCGCGTATGCAAATTTGGCTAGAGAAATTTTATTTTGTTTTGTTTCTGGGCCCTAACACAAAAAGTGATGACGTCACGATTAAAAAGTATGGCGGTGTGGTATCTACGTGGGTCTGGTTACGACACAAACAAAATTTAATAAAATACTTAGCAATCGACTGGAGTAATGAAATGCATCCTTGTAATGTGTTGAGAGTAAAACAAAGGCACACAAAAATTTTTGAGTCGATTTGAACAGTGGTAACAACGCTATGCCACATACAAAATTGAGTTGTTTTTTTTTTAATATATAATACTGCCATGATGGAAAGTTGCCATGTAGTTGTATTCTGCCTTGAAGCCTTTCTGATGTGAAGCAAGAACGAAGCCTAGTCTACAAAATGGAGCATAATTTTATGTCATTTAATTTTCACAACAGTTTGAAGTTGAAGCCTCTGATAATCGTGCAACATCCATCATCAAGCGTGCTCGTGCCACTGTCACCATCACTGTCCTACGTGACAGTGGACCTCCAGTGTTCATTAACACACCCTATGTTGTCAATGTACCCATCACACAGCCTGTTAACAGCAGTGTGTTCAGTGTGGAAGCTGTTGACCCAGATCTGAAGGTATGTTTCATTTATGTATGTCATTTTATCTTAGCTTTAGGTTTGTTTTTGATGTAGCCATATATTATTTTGTGCTGGCATAGGCATGACTGACTTGTGATTGCTACATATTTTAAACTTTATTGTTTGAAGATTATCACTTTTCTAAAGTTCTTTTATTTTATATACTAACTCCATAAACTTCATATGCAGTTCAGCTCCTCCACTTCTGCTGAAGTGACTTTTGCGTGGGCTGAAGTAAATTAACTTTTAATTTGCAAGTGACAAGAAATATAGGTTCTTTGTAAAAGATTTGCATCATCAGGAGACACCATCCAATCTGAAAAAAAAATGAGAGTTTATAAGAGATTGTTTTCATAGAAGACATGATCAAAATGGATGTTCCCAGTGCAAGAGACGATTTTAAGCAACTTCATTATGCAGGAGGTATGAATGTAGTTCATGCAGTGTCTAGGTTTATGTCAAAGTTTCAGCTAGGAATGACATCTAAATACTTTTGTTTTTGCAGGGCTCAGTTCGCTACAGGCTGGATGGATTCCAACCAGGCACAAGGTACTTCAGCTTGAATGTTGATACTGGCTCCATCAGTGTCAGGCAGTCTCTTATCATGGACACAGATGTTTTTGCTAGCTACACTGTGAGTGGTAATAATAGTGGTAGTTATGATAATAATTGGAGTTTATATTTCTGATTGACAGAGTTCATGATATTGTTCAAACTTCAAAGTTCAAAATTAGTACTAGGCCACAGGCCAACTCTCATGATTTCACAATACAATATGTTATGATACACAACACATTGCCTCTCTCACTCAAGTTTCACTCATCATTATTCCAGTGGATGAAAAAACTCCTCTGCCACCTCATTCCCAAGAGAGTGTATGAATACAATGCAGATGCCATTTTCCATGTTTAGATGTTGATAAAAGAAACCTCTTAATAAGTTTCAACGTGGCGATGGAAGATGGAAGAACTTCACAAAATGTGAACAAAATGACATAAACATCCACAGCAATATCTAGCAATATCAAACAGGAAATTAAAGCTATGATTGCATAGTCTTCACAGTAGTATCTATTTAGCTTCATCTGGTCATGTGAAGTTTCATTAATCCCCGCGCACACTGGACACAGAGAATGGAGGAAAATGGAGTGATACTGGGGAAGAACAGAATTAAGTATAATTGTAAAATAGAATTTATTTTGTGTGTCATTGTCAGGTGGTATAGCTAATTGCATTTAACAAACACAGAAGGCTGAGGAAAAGAATCAGCATACTGCTCTTTTACACATCAACATCAACATGGAGCAAAATATTTCCTAATTCCTGGACATCAAAACAGGTTTTACATACATATTTTGCCATCAGATTTACATATATTAAACTGTCATTATTATGTTTTGCACGAAGACCAGTGATTTCACATTCAGTATGAATATGTCTTTGAGCAGAAAAGGCTTACAAATGTCTAACACTGCCACATTTCTCATCTTTTTTTTCAGCTTTTGGTGACAGCCTTTGACACTGGAAACCCTGAGATTGAAACCACGGAAACAGTGCAGATTAATGTGCTACGCAATTTGTTTACCCCAAGATTTGAGTCCAATTCTTACTCAGACTCTGTATACGACTTTCAGCCAGTTGGAACAGGAGTGTTGCAGGTCAAGGCTACAGATGATGACATTACTGTAAGTGTTTTCCACTTCATCATGTTTTAAAGAAATGTAGAGATTGCACAGATGCTCTCAAAGTAGGAGGAAAGCTCACATTTTAGAAATTAGATCATGACTCAGTTTGGACTTTAGCTCACACTTAAAACTCACACTTTAAAATCAAGCAAGGAGTTTTAGTTTTGTAAACAGCAGCAGAATAAACAGAAGCTTTCATGACAGCAACAGCATGGTATATATGCTGATAAATGGTGTATATTCAGTGGCTGTAACAATTACATGGTGTAATTTGGTTTTGCTCTGTCTTTATGTGAAGACTTTAGGACAGAAGATTGAGAACAAATTATCATAACGGTAACTGGATATTTATGAAGTTGCTGAATAAGTTGCTATAAACCTTTGTCCTCTAGACTAATTCAGGGGTAATGTGTTATGCACATTCTGGCAAAGCTATTTAGAAACCAGTGTTGATGACAAAATGATTTCTGTTGTCTGATTGCCCTGACTGTAACTGAGGAAAAAAAATAAGTCCTTTGATAAAATGAGTTTACTGAGATACTAATATGGTTATTGTAAATCCACCTTTCTCTGGCACTGACTACTCTTCCATTGTAGATCACAATGCACTACTGTGAGAACGCTGCTCTTTTCTAATTCTATACATTTTACATGCACAATTACACACCAGAATTCCAAATAATGTGCTTTTTCTTACTGTGGCTGATGATCTTAGGAAAACTTTATCTCAAAATACAGTGGTTATTTCACCACCAGAGTTCATGCATGCTCATACTTACAGAGGCATTTTAATTTTCTAAGTTTAATTCTCAATATGTTGCTTTCAGAGACAGCCCTCTTCCTTAGTTCCACTTAACTCATTCTTGAGACACATATTAAAATATGGTGGTTTCACCTCATGACAATGGTATTGTTCCATTCTGACAAACTATTAACCTTCTTTCCAGAGCCCAGAAAACTCATTTGTGTATGAGATTGATACAAGCAGCACTGCTGGTAACTTCTTTGCCATCAATCCCTACAGTGGTTTGATCACAGTGAACCGTGCTCTTTCAGAGAGCACCCCATCACAGTACTCGGTGAGTTATTCTGAAAGAGGACAGTATGCCTTAAAATCTGTATTTTAGGAAATTTTGTTTAAGTTTCAGGAATTACAACTTCTTTTAGAGTAAGGATGGGCTGATAAGAGAGCAATGTAAGGCTTTTGCAAGAGTGCATACAAACTTTCATATCTGGTCAAACTGTTCCATAAAACATAGAGTAATCTCTTTAATCACTCTGAATAAGTAGGAAGAGTATTAGATAAGATAGTGAATATGAGATTTCCCACATACAAAGTAGCAGCTTTTAACATTGTTACTTCTATATGTTAATATATAGATCATGTATTAAAAATAGTCAGAATTTTGTATGCAGCCTAATGTCATTAAATCTGCTTGAACCAACATGAAACTTGCTAGGTGCCTTTTGTAAATCTGCTTGAATCAACATGAAACTTGCTAGGTGCTTTTTGTAAATCTGCTTGAATCAACATGAAACTTGCTAGGTGCTTTTTGTCCTGAACACTTTTTCTCTAAAGCTTCAGAGATTAGCACAGCCTCTAAATAGTTTTTGAAATATTAAGTTATTTTGCAAATGGCCATCCACTTGAGCCAATTTTCAAACCACTCGACCTAGTAAAATTAGTAAGCCATGTGCTTAAAGTGTGCCTCTGCAATGCCGACTTGCCAAGTTACCAAGTTTCTAGCATGAAGCAAAATCATTTGGCTTTTTGGCATTTTCTTGGTTTAAAAAATGTGGTTAATTTATACCTACTTACAGTTATTTGCTGCATTTAACACAGTAATTACAACACAAAGGACAATCTGAAAATTCAGTGGTGATTTGTTTCATGCAGTTATGCCTGCAATAGCTGCAGCTGCCTGAGCTAATATGTTGAAGAAAAAAAGGAAATTAAAAAAAATTTGAAACATTTACTGGGTTTCAGTTCCGAGTGATTGCCCGTGATCTTGGTGCCACTCCACGTGAATCATTTGCCACAGTGAGCATCACAATACTGCGCAATACTGGTCGCCCACAGTTCATTGATTCCAGCACATATGATGTTACTGTGTCTGAGGCTATCTCTGTCTTAGATACCATCCTTCAGGTGAGTATGATGTAAAGATATATTGATTGAAAATGCTGTTGCCCTCCTCCCTCTACAACTCTAATATATTTTGGGATTGCAAATCTTGTCACTGAAACTTTCTGCTTAGATTTTGTTGTCTGGTTGATCACTGTTTGGTATATCAAAGTATGTTGGAAAGTTTTCAGCATTGACTAGCATGGTATGAATAGTTTTATGGATGATCTGCATTTGATTTTCGCTTTTCCATGTTTCTGTTAATTCATCTATGGGATGGGTACTATGAGGCTAGACTGAGCTGACTCTCAGGATACAGTCGAAATAGGTATTACGAGCAAAGCTATTAGTAGACATCTTTGAAGAGTGCCAGAGACTTTTGGATGATGTGTCCCATTAAATTATCTTGGCTTTCTCCACACTCCAGCCATTTTGCAGAAATTTCAGAATGCTGACCTAAAGTGCGCATTTTATGTCATTTGAATACTTTGATTTATTGCCTGAAATGCCATTTATGATAAAAAATGAACAGAACACAATTCTTATGATCCTTTCTAGGTGTCTGCCACTGATCCTGATCCAGAGAACACTCCTAATGGACAAGTGAGCTATTCCATTGTGGGTCCTGTGACAGCCAGAGCACTGTTCCAGATTGATCCTGTTACTGGTGTGATCACTGCCAGAGTCTCTCTAACCACGGCACCTGAAGATTTCTACAGGGTATGTTAACAGGAATGCATATCCAACTGAGGTTTCCTCCTCCTTTTTGTAAACTGAGGATTTTAAATGGTAATGGCCATTGCGTTTATGAAGTCCCCAAACACTCAAAAATAAAAGAACATCAGGGAAGTAATAAGAATGAACTAATATGTCTCAGGCTAGCTCTTGGAGTATTGTAGAGAATGTTGCAGCAATCCTAATATTAGTTTAATTTAAACTGGGTTATAAATGAGTTGGAACAGACTGGACGAAACAGAAAAAATGGCTATGCAGTAATGACAAACAATATCAGTACTTTTTGTGCATGTATTTGGAATATTGCGACTTTCTTGCAATGCCTTTATTGTGATACAGTGTCTGCATTGCTATTTGTCTTGGAACCTGTAGGTATGCTCAGAGACTGTAAATATACAATGCTACAGCAAGTTTTGTGTTAACAGTTCTGAAAAAAACCACATAACCTCAAGGCATGCTGTTGTTACATATATTTGTAGAAAAACTTGTAGACTGGCAAGAATATGCTATTCCATTTGGTTACAATAATGTGAATGTCGGCAAAATTGGGACTATCATCTCAAAACTGATCTTTCACAGTAATTTGGCAAAATCCCTGGTGATGCACTTTTCAAGATTATGAGTAACAGGTTCCAGAAATCATCAGATCGGGTTCACATTTCTCTCTCTGGGAGAGATTATAATGAAAAGAACATGCATATATTCACACTGTGCTTGGTCCTGAATTATAAATGATGTATTTGGCAGTAAGCAAGTGTGATGTGGAAGATGCAAAACAAGAGTGTGAACCTAACATGTAGTAACAACTGTACAGATATTAGAACATCCCAGAATCCATGCTGTTTACTGCATACGGTGTACTATTTGCATGTAATTGAATACTGATTTTGGTTGTCTGTGACTTCAGGATTTTCCTATTATCACTCTTCTAGTTGACCATTCGAGCCAGTGACAATGGTGTCATCTCTCAGAGCATTGAAACCATTGCTTCTATCCGTATTCGCCGTGAGGGCAACCCATACTTCCCAGAGAATGAATACACAGAGACAAGGTCAGAGACAGCTCCAGTCAACTCAAACATCATCCAGCTGCAAGCTACGGATCCTCTGAATGTAAGGATTTTTGTTGGTATCTTGTCGTCTTATTATCTTGTTATTCTAATACTGAAATATCATATTTTCCATTTGTTTTATGATGTAAACACATTTACAGAAATATTTTTTGTGGAATTAAATTTGCAATGATTTGTTGTTTATCGTGTTACTTACCTGCTGGGTGCATCTCATTCCATTTGCATGGCTTATGAAAGATAAACATTTCATCAGTTTGCTTCAGTGAATTGATGTTCTCTTTCTACTTACCAGACTTGACAACTTTGTCTTAAATAAATATCTTGAAAATAGTGCCTGGACATTGACTTTCAAATGAAAACTTTTCTTGTTATATATTCAACAGAAAGAGCTGCGTTATGAAATAACAGGAGATGGTCTTGCTTCAACCTTGTTCAGGATTGACCCACAGACTGGTCTTATCACTCTTGCTCAGTCCCTGGAAAGTGATGAAGCCAGCACGTATATTGTGAGTTTGCACATCCATTTTAGACTTCCATAATTGGGAGCAGGAGAGATTAGAAAAGTAACTATGACAAGGAAAAGACACATTTTTCAAAACTGGCAAAGCTATAGGCAGATTTAAAATTTGTGAACGAAAGAAGAAAGTTCAGTCTATGGTCTCAGACTTTGCACAGATTCTTGTTTCAAGAACTTTTACTATTTTTTTTTTAATAATTAAGTGTATGTGAACACAGAAATTAAATATTGTCTTCCCCAAATGTGCAGTCTGAATAATGTTCACCATTTTATCACATTAAGTTATTGAAGTAAGACAAGAGAATCACATAAATGCAAGGGTAGGTTATTTAGAAAACTGCTTTATCTTGTTTAAAAAGCCCATTTGGTTGCTGGTAGGGTTATTAAAATTATTTTTAAAAAAATACCAACTATGAGTAGAATATTTTCTAAGAAGAAGTAAAATACAAGTAGAATAGGTATTCACTTCTCACAAGTAGATATTTTTCAACTACTTATATTACTTATAATGATTTATTATTTACAGTGATGGATTTAGACACAGTGCCCTGTGCCCTTGGGGACCTTATGCCTGAGGATGAGATAAATGCTTTTAATAGAAAGAAATGGAGGAAAAGAGAGAGAGAGAGAGAGAGAGAGAGAGAGAGAGAGAGAGAGAGAGAGGGGAAGGGAAAGGGGAAAAGTTAGACAAATATTCTCTATGTTTAAAATATGTTGCTATAGCAGGATTTGCCCCAGATATATCTTATGATACTGTGGGGCCTTAAGCAAAATCTTCATATGTGGCCCAAATGATTATGGATATAAATCAAGCATCAAAATTCTGTAACAAAAAATAATGTTGTCTCGCTTCAGTATGGTGCACAATATTAGGAATAATAATTGCTATGTTCAGTGCTGTCAGTGCTTAAGTATTGTTATAATGATTGTTATAACCATTGTAAGGGAGATGGCTGGCTAGCTGGCTGGCTGACTGAATTGCAGTTAAAACATGAGATACTAAAAGGACAGAGTTCATAACAGGGGTGCAATACTTATCAAAACAGACGTTTTAATAACCAACTGAAAAGGCCTAATAGGAGTTAATTAGGATGACAACAATGTCATCTTTGTCATCAAAACGTAACACCATTACTCACCTTCTTTACCTTGAGTCGGATCCATTTCTTCCAATGATGTTGGTGTATATTTTTTAAGTGCTAAGCTAAAAGTAATGGTGCAGAAATGTGAAATATGTACATAAGAATGAAATTAAGGATAAATCATGCATAAAGCGGGCCTTGCCAAGCTAAACAAAATGGTATCCATGTTTTTGGAACTTTTATTTTAAAGTTGGATATCCTGCATTGTGGATCAATCTTCTCATGCCTCAGTGTCTCAGTTTAAACTAAAACTGCTCACTGCATAGGGCATGTATTGTCCTCACTACAAGCCATATGCAATTTATTTTGGTTTAAATTATTTGGGATCTTTCAAATTGATACAGCTTGCAAATGAATATTTTGTGAATTCATGTCTTATGTTTTGAAGTGCTAAGGTTTAAATCTTTACCACAAAACACCAGATGTTTAAGAGGAAATATTTAACATCACTTGCAGATTATCTGACAAGAGCCATTCAAAATACTGAGCCAGCTTGTTGATACTGATAAAAGCTACGATCAAAATTGTCCCTTTGTAAGTTTTGAAACTATGAAAATTTCTTTCTTCACAGATCCGAGTCTCTGCATATAGAGTAGATGACTCTACCATCCGTGCCCAGACAATTGTGCGTGTCTTTGTCACTCGTAATGCCAATGCCCCAAGATTCCTGCATGGAAATCTGGAGTACACCATCTCAGAAGATCAGCCTCTGGGTATCTCCTTTGGGCAGGTCAATGCTACAGACTCTGACTCTGTAAGTTCAGAAAAGTTCATTATGTTGTTTTGGAATTCTTGTATACTTTTCATTTTGTTTTTTTTTGTTTTTTGTGAGCTTCGTAGAGATGATTAGCAATTAATGCTAAAGATAAATAATATTATTAGATTGAGCTGAGAGTGTATGTTATCTTCATGAACTTAAGTATATTTCTCAAACTCTTTCAACTGTCTTATGTGAATAAGTATACTAAAGATATCATGAATTGTAAGTGGCATACATAAGGTTCACTTAAAGGCCCTTCTCGGCTATGGAATGCAATTCTGTCATAAATGTCTTTGAAATAGTAATTGTCTGTTTGAAGTCTGGAAAATGATAATCAAATATACTCAGTATCATCTGTCTGCATGGAACTGAGGCTGTGAAGATAAGGAAAGGACTGGTATGATCAATATCAACATGGTGTGGTTATTAGATATTCACACTGTTAATATGTGATCTGCTTTATTAGTCTCTGGCATAATGAATAACACCAACATTATTTGTATGTGTGTACAGGGAGAGAATGGTGTATTCAGCTTCTCCATCAGTGCTCCAGACTCCAACCCACAGAATTCTGATATTTACTTCTTCATCAACCCAGTCACCGGCATCTTGGCTGTTTCCTCTGATCTGAAAAATGATCCAGACAGGCCACTGCAATACACTGTAAGTTAATTCTAGTACTTTCTAGCAGTGGTTATGGCTATTTGCTGTGGGTTTGCTTTTCTGTCTCAGGAAATTGGAATATGTGCAAATGCCAAATAATACATTTTTAGAATCTGGTGTAACTAGAAAGAAAATTCTACTGTTAACTTCAACTGAGGAAAACAGGCTGTAAGTACAAATCAAAAATAGAGAAATTTATATTCCCCTACTAGTCTATTAATTGTCTGATTTTGTTTGTTTTCTTCAGCTCTCTGTTGTTGTGACTGACAATGGATTCCCACGCCTATCCACCTCTGTCCGTGTGACTGTCATTGTACTGAGGAACAGGTTTGGCCCAATATTCAGACAGGATGTGTATGAAATTGACATCAGTGAAAATGTGTCTCCAGGCACCAGCATTCTTACTGTTGTTGCCACTGAACAGGAAAATGTAAGTTTATGAGTCACTCAACTTTCTCTTGACCTGTTATCGTGTATGTTTGAATAATGTATGTTGTCAGATTGTTATATAGGCGAACTTATGATACATATTTTAAAGAGGAAATACATGATTTACCATTCTGAAAGATGCAAGCAATTGTTTTGCTCAGGTCTGATTATAGTTATAGATTATATTAAACTGAGTATCTGTTGCATTGTTGTTAGTAAATTATCTGTATGGTTAATTTTTAATTATATTTAATGGTTCTTTTCTAGGACCCAATTAGGTATAGTCTCCTTGGTACTGTGCCAGCATCCCTATACTTTGTTATCAACTCCAATACTGGAGTCATCCGCACAAATGGAACCATTGTGTTTGACACAACAGTGCAGTACAGGGTAAGTTATTTAGTAACTGTTTGATTTATTGCATACAAGACATAGTGGTGGGCTGATCCCTCATTTTGAAAAGTCGACAGGGCTTGATCTTTTTAGCAGCATAGATCATTAGGATCAACTAAAGCTCGATCTTTGAACTTGAGCTTTTTCAGGTCATGAAGAAAATAAAATCCACGGTAAAGGCTGGTAATGCAGCCATAGGATCGACTAAAACTCAATCTTTTGAGCATTTTCAGTTCGTTAGGGAAATGGTAATGCAGTTATAAGATCGACCAAAGATCGGGCTTGCCGACTTGCATGACGCACTGTTTACATAAATCACCCTCCTTGGGGCAGGCATTGTTTTTTTGTCGGTCTTAGAGGGCTGTTTCATTTGAAAGTTTTTTTTCTTCTTCACTTCATTTATTGTTCTCCTTTTATTACACTGACACTCACACATGCACACAAACAGACAGACATAAATCAGAGCCTTTTTTTCAACCAATTAGCGTCGACGGTACCATGCCACACTTCGGCGTATGCCCTGTCACCTTATCCCTCCTCTCAGCACGTCCCTACTTCCATTGCTGTTAACTCTTCTTCTTCCTATCCTTACTATCTAACATCTGGTGTAACTAGAAGAAAATTCTACTGTTAACTTCAACTGAGGAAAAGTACAAATCAAAAATAGAGAAATTTATATTCCCCTACAGTTCAGGGTAATTTGAATTCATCAAAGCTGTGACACTCACATGCTAACCTTGCGATGAATGTGTGGCGTGATTAATATTTAGTCGAGCCAAGATCAGAACTAAAATTTGAGCTTCAGGATCGGATCATTAGAGTCGATCCTGAATCCCCGAGTCAACTAATCAAGCCACAGGACAAGATCGACTGCTTGATTTTTTGAGTCAAGCTGTCCAGCCCTACTAGACAGTTGTAAACTACAGATAAACTTCCCTCCCTAAATAAATTTCAAATATAGCCATGCAGCAGTGTAGCAGCTTTCCGCACTGGTTAGTAGATACATCTTCCTACCAAATATCTATAAAATCTTTTGCAAGTATTATGTTTGCTTCTTGGATACATTTAAGCATATTACAGACATGAAGTATTTTACACTTTTCAAGATATCCAGAAGATACCACTAAAAGCTGTGTGTAAGAGCTGGCATCTGCATCAGATGTAATTCCAAACAATTTTTTCTGCCATTTACGCTGGCCTTAAAGAAATTCAGCACTCTTGATCAGGCAGATATTTTCCCTTTTCACATAAATTTAATCGAATTGCTAAACCATTGATCAGATGACTGTCCAAGCTGTGGATGTACCAAGGCAGACTGCTACTCCAAGGACTGCACTTGCCCAAGTCATCATTAATGTCTCTCGCAACCCCAATGCCCCGGTGTTTGTTCAGAGTGTGTACAACCTGACCATTTCTGAGTATACAAATGTGCAGACCCCGCTTGCCACAGTCCAAGCCAATGATGCTGATCCTGCCAACGTAAGTCAGGTTGGAAGTGCAAGTGTGACATATTGGCTAGAGCCTACAGAGAAACAGCCGTTGCCTGTAGTATGCACAGAAGCATTTTTATATGAAATATTTCATGGTATACAAAAATAATCTATTTAATACTCATGCACCAATTTTCATGGTCTCATCAGTTTAAAGAAGGAATTTAAATTCAAAGATGTTCATGTTGGACACTGTTTTAGTCACACTTTGATGTAACGTCTATTTCACAGCTTGTTGATGTCATGAACTCTCAAAATTGAGTCCAACTCATTTATTATTGCATTACTGTAAATGAAAAAGAAAGATGAATCTTGCAAAAGAAATTCAGCACTCTTGATCAGGCAGATATTTTCCCTTTTTCCACTACAGACCCTCTTGGTAGCCTACATTGTACAGATTACATTGTTGGTCTGCTTGAAATAGTGCATTCATATGAGTTTCTGAACACATATTTTTGCTTATTTGTTCAGAGCCCAAGTGGAACTTTAGTTTACTCCATCACCAACATTGCCTATGACACACCAACCAGTGGTCTGAGCTTGCCTAACAGCTTTGACTTCTTTGTGATCAGCCCCAGTGCAGGCATTGTGTACTTAGCACAGCAGCTGATCCAGATCAGGGTGCCAGATAGGTTTGTGGTGAGTTCTAGTAGCCTCTTGGATGTTTGAGTTTTATATTCAAATGCATCTGTGATGGCCACACAAGGGACCTGTCTGATATTGCCATTTAATATTGATGGCTGTATGTATTTACAAAGTTTAGAGTCTCACAGATTGATTGTGTTAGTGTAGTCCCCATCATAGATACTTGTCACTTGGCGTGAGACCAGCTCTGAATGTCTTTATTGTCATACCCTAGGGTAGTATTTAGTCTCTGTTTTTGAAAACCCATTGTCACATTTCTTGACTACTCTTCTGGAAGATAAATCTGCTTTTCATTTCCAGTGTTGTCCTATATAAATTTTGTCAGAATATAGTTTAATTTATTGGTGGGTATTTGCGTTTTTATGGTTGCTATGAGGAAGAGAGGAAGTGCAAAAAAAAATTTAAGGAAAGATGGATGCCTAGTTAATCATATAGCAAAAACAGCGCTTGGAATTTTACAAATGTACTCATATTCTGATCACTTCCTCCATGATCCCCCTTGTTTCATTTCATTTCTGTTTTCTTTTTTGACTGAAGTAATTATGATCAAGAATGAATCAATTATGATTACTTAATCATACATACATACTTTACAGATTACCATCCAAGCGGCTGACAGTGCTATTCCTCCCAAGACAGCATCAGCCACCATGGAGATCAACATTGTTAGGAACCTGCATACCCCACTGTTCACTGAGGAAAAGTATGGAACATCCATTGAAAATACTTGGGCTGTTGGAAGGTCTTTGTTCACTCTCACAGCAAGAGATGCTGACATTGATGAACCTCTGAATCAAAGGGTGAGATTGAACAAAATGAGATTGAGCTGATTGGCAGGAATAACCTTAAGGATCAACAGGAAGTAGAAAGCATTGATAAGGTTCATGAAAAAAAATGATTTAGTAATAATAGAGGAAGAGCTCTTCCTGCTAATGTAGAATTGAGGAGACTCATGCAGATGACTCTGATCTTGAAATATTGGTGGTATCTGATGTTGTACATCTTCTTAGATGGATCTAAGATGCCGTATATATACTTCAGCTTCACTGCATGTGTAGCGGATCCTAAGTTGTTGAGCTTAACAGGAGCCACTTTCCAAGGCATTGTTGCTGTTGTTGCTGCTGACTACCTTATTGTGAAATGTGTAACTTTTATTCAAAGAATTGTTCTGTACCTTCATTCCTCACAAGACAGGTGTAATGTTAAGTGAGGTACGTGTATATAATTTTATTATCCATATGGTCCTTCTGAACCTTTATTACTTTGCCCAGGTTAGAGTGAAAATACAAAATCAGCAAAGAGCTTGAGTGGTGTAAACTTTGGAAAGAATATCAGTAGGCTTACCTAACATTCAAGACTTAAGGGCAAGTGCGGCATCCTATAGGGGTAAAACTGGGTAAAATTGTGTAAAATGAGTTTAAGGCAGTTTCTTAAAGAGCGACATGTCCCTTATCGAATCCTGAAGTTATTTTCATGACATCTGTCTCAAAAAAGTTTATTTTGATGCAAAAGGAAATGATCACCTTTTCTCAAATGCATCTGTCGGGTAATCTTTATCGTTAATTATCTCAAAATCACAGTTTTCGTCACTCTATCCCTTCGATCTGACTTTTTTCTGGTCCAATTTACATAAAATTTTGCATAACAACTCTCCAAGCCCCTGTTTTTAGAATGTCATAGGCTTTTTTCGATATCCTGTGTTTTTGGTAATTTTTTTAATTTTTAAAGTTGAAAATTCTCAAAATTTTCTGTTTTTTTATGGCATATTAAAAAAAATTATTTAAAAAAAACTATCCAAGAAATCAAAAAAAGCCCGTGACATTCTATTTTAAATAAAGTGATCTTTCAAATGGAAATAAAAAACCATCATCCTACCATCTATTGTTCTCCAGATTGAAGGGTTCAGTTATGCAAAAGTCATCCATATTTTCCAATATGGCGGCCAAACAATTGGCGTTTCCATAGCAACGGAGGGAGGAAATTGCAAAAAAACCCCATTTATCTTCCTTCCTGGCCCTGCGTGACCCATTTTTCACCCCAAAATGACAAAGTTCCCTTTATTAATGAAAATCACCTAGTTCTGCCGCACATCCCCTTAACATACAAGACTGACTTGAAATAATCTCAAAGACGAAGAGAAAGGGAAAGGATTCCTGGACAGATACATGGCTCAAACAGACAAAGGAAATGTCGGAGAAGTTCTCAGAAATGGCAACAGGGATGAAATCTACAATCATAATCTACATCATAATGGGAGTTGATGTTACTTGGGCACTGGAGGTCACAAAAGGATACTGTCCCTAGGACTGATGGAGTACAGTATCATCACATAAAACAGCTAGACAAGGGAGAGATGGACAAGGTGGTGAAAGCCTTGAATGCAAGCATACAGAATGCAGAGGTGCTGGAGGACTACACAGCTACTTGAGACGACTGCCCAAACCCTACAGCATTGAGTGGCATTGTACAGAATATCTATGACAAACTGCTGGAGAAAGTTGGGGTCAGGAAAATAGTGCCTCATCAGAGAGTGAACATATCCTCTCTACTCTGGGCAGCTACAGGCTGAAGAAATTTAGGGGAAATGTAGGAACATTCGCATATGATGTTAATGAATACTTTCAAGTCATGCAAGAAACAATTGCAATAGTCATCGACCTGGAGGATGCCTAGAATGAAGTGAATATTGTGACCTTGATATACTCCTTGATGGTCTACAACATTGAAACATGAGCAGTTGGATAGCAGCTGCTTCAGTTGGGATCATGGAGATCTGAACCCATGTGTATATTTCCAGGATTGCCTCAAAGATCACCATTTTTACCATTATCTACGCTGCCAAGATGGCAAGGATCCAACCTAATGGTCCAGGAAGGAATTAAATTGGCAGACGATATCCTCACATTCAGGACCGGCTCAGATAGGCAGGAGATGGTCACAAGCACTCACAAGATAATGCAGGCCATTGCCTAGTGGTTTGATGAATTCAGCTGACAAGTCAACCTGCAGGAGGCCGGCATATTGTGGTGCACAAGCTACTATTATCACCTTTCAGGGACAGAACATAGAAAGGTGGGCAAAAAACATGAAATATCCTATGGTGACCTTTGATTGCAGCCTGTTGAATTAGGCACCATGTGGAGCGAATAATTCAGAGATGCAAGCGTGGACTGGCAGCACTGAAATCAGTGACAGCTGTGAAATTGGAGCAGAGACTCTTGGCTCTTTTGTACCATCACTGGTCTTGGCAGTGGTTGACAATGGCTTTGGAAAGCACATGCTGCTGCAAACACTGTGATCGGCTGGAATATATCTAGAATGAAGTTATGCACTAGTTGGGATAGTGAGACACATGCTGGGACTCATGTCAATGAAATCAAGACACACACTTGTCCAGGTCAAGCTGTACCTGCAAGTAGTGGAGAACAAGGGATATTCATTACATGAAAACACTGCTGACAGAAATAAGAAAATAAGGCACAAGAAATAAGAGAGAGATGTCATGGATGGCACAAGCAGTCAAAAAAAAAAAAAAGCAGTCACCACAATGGAAGACATAGTAAAGGGAAAGGATTGGGTCAACAAGTTGGAGAGAACATGACTTATTTCCAGAAAGTAATTACAGTGTATCATCATCATCATCATGAGAGTACAGAGATTGGTACTTCAGGCAGGCCGCGCTTGATATTAAGCAACTCATAGTAGATAATTTCAGGAAACAATGCTGTTGTGCTCTCCAATGGGTCTGTGCTACATGGAAAAAAATTCAGGATGAAGCTTCATATTGGGGCTGAGAGGCAGGATCATCACCGAGCAGAATGGACTATACTCAATGAGAATGGAGATGGAGGCAATCGCTATGGCTCTGAAGTGGTTCTCTGGGACCACAGTGGCAGGGGCAGTCATCGTTACAGACTCACAATCCATGATCTGAAAAATCCAAAAGGGATGGTTGCGGCATGGGTCTGCTATCCTCCAATCTTCATGGAATCAGTGGGATTCATTGTCCAGGTCATGATGGGGTCCATGGCCGTGAGAGTGCTGATAGGCTGGCGACTAGGCCCTGATGGATGGATAAGGCAGGTGCAATAAAGTCACTGACAGACTGCCTGTATCCGCAGATGTAATTCAATGAAACTTCAAGAGTTTGGGATTACATGCATGTCAAGCTGAGAGAGGAGGCTTTGAGGAATGCAAAGGGGGGTACTTAACCAATGAGCAGCCAGCACCATCTGCATCTACACCATAAGATGATTGCTATGAGGACTGAGCACCCATGACTAGGGTGCCATAATTCAGCAACTGAGGTGATTTTTAAATCTTGATTTCCAAGTACTTATTTACACATTAAACCCATAATATAAGAACAGCCATGTCATTTATCAAATCCTTGTTTGTATTTTCCAGACTCCTAATGCTGACTTTGAGTATGTTGTGGACCCAGATTACCAGGTGGCTGCTAAATACTTTGGCATTACCCAAGATGGCATTTTGTTTGTGAGGGAATCCTTGCTGTCAGATGAAAGGCTGTCATACTTTGTAAGTATTTTGGGAACTCTCTTTCTCTCCCGACTATCTTGTGTAAAGTATTAATACCAAAAGCATGCCCTGAAGGAGAGACTTATAGTTAACTAGAAAATAGTTAAATTTCAAAGACGCTGAAAAAGAATTGTGCACCACATTTTGAGTCTGTTTCTTTATTTTGTCATTTCAGTTTTACATCATTGCAATTGATAAGAGTTGGAAGCCGCTCAGCAGCAGAGCCCCTGTGACAATCAATGTCACACAGATTGATATTGGTGTAAGGTCACTTGGTTTCACTGAGAGAATTATTGCGTAAGTAATGCATCTTTTATCTTTTAGTCATATTTTAAACTTTTTTTCTCAGGTTTTTTCCCTCAGAAATCATAAAGATGAACAAAATAAAGAAATTGCTTAAAATCAAAAGGCTCAGTAACTGTTTTTCCAGGTGATAGAACATGAAACCTAATTAAAATTTATGGAAATGTGATGTGTGTGGAATAGACTGTATAGGTTCCTCACAGAAACAACTATGATACTGTTTTTACCTCACAGAGTCTTTTATGTCTTCAGTGCATCAAACGTTAATATTATTCACATGTATGGATTTCTTTCTGTGGATAGTTTGCCATGGTTTTGCCTTACTTGTCAAATACTGCATATTTAATTAGAATGACATAGTCCTCTATTTGCTTTAATTTCTGCTAGTACTTTTTCTACCTCTTAAAATCTGTTTGTGGCATATTATCTTTTGATGTAATTCTCTTTAATTATCAAATAAACCTTCATGCAATTGTGCCTTATTGTTGTTTATTGAAAACAGATAATTCTGATATAACTACAAGACCCAAAATTAACTAATGTAGGACAAATATCTTCTAAGTATGTGATTTCCAGTTAGCAAAACAAGTTTCTTTAAAGATGGAATCTTGGTATGTGTTCTCAATCATTAGTGTGATTTAAGACAATCAGCACAATCTACCCACTTACATTTGAAAGATCAAATCCAAAGATCATCCACATGTAAAAAGAATCAGATTTCCTTTTTTAAGTTTGGAGTTTTTTTTCCAGAAAATGAAAGTACATAAGAATGGTCTTATTGTGCTATACAGTAATACCGGACACCTGATGATTTTCTAGACTATTTCTAGGCAATCCTGTCACCATGTATAAAAGTCATCGAAATTCTTTGCAGCTGGACTTTAGAAGAGAACATTGCACCTGATTCTGCTGCTCCTTTAAGACTTTCTGTGGCCAACGCTGACTCAGCTGTCACTTGTGTAATCATTGCCATCAATGACATCTTGGTCTCTCGCAGTGGTATGATTTTTTAGACTTCTTTAGGTGTAAGAGAATATTGGTTTACAACATTACTTTTAATGTGATACTTGGGGAGCGGGCATCCCTGAATTTTCCTGTATCAAAGTCCCCTGGTGGCATTATAATCTCCTCAGACTGAACCAGCACAAAGAAATATATTTTATTTTGTATTTCTTATACTTGGACATCAAATTTCTCTGGCAAATCTCATGGAAGCAAGCATACCTTGGAACCAAGCATACTTAATATTGGTGAGCCAAATACATTATCAAAGCAAGTTTCGTGTAAGCCTTGTACTGTATGTACTGTATGTAACTGTCATATTACTGTAGTGTTTTGGTAAAGGGTAAGAAATAAGACCTTTCACATCTTGATTCACAGAATTGTTTGCTGTGCGCACCACAACTGATGGGCAGAATTGTGAACTCTACATCACTGGTAACTTGGATCGTGAAGCACGTGGCTCTTACAACATCACAATAGGTGTGAGTCAGCTGGCAAGCAATACTGCCATAGGCCGAAGGAAGAGACAGGTGTCAAACAGTAAGTAAATCTGTATCTTGTAATGTTTATCTTTCTGTGCTTTTAATCCTTTTCTGTTTAACTGATGCTGAGTAGTTTTACTGTGTTTGTGGCTCACAGTCTAATTATCATTGTATTTTTAATTCTAATTTGCCTATTTTGTAAGACCTCAGCAAATTATTCTGCAAAACCTTTTATGTATCTGTAGGGTGTCTTACATGGTCCCTTCAGAATGTCATATATTTAGAAGTATGCTTAACAAGCTTGCTAAGTTCTGGCAGGTACTAAATGTTTAAGTAGTATGCATCATTTCAAGAGCCATGACACATTTTGAGATTTTCACACAACTAGACCAGTGTTCCACTGCATGTTAGGGGTTGAGAATGGCAGATTAGACCATTGTGTTGTGGTCTTTTGTTCTAGTAATGGATTTCATCCCTTTCTTTATGAGTGACATGTCCCATTGGCTATCTGTATATATTCCATTTATATATCTTTATTCCTTTGCCACAGTTGCCAACACATGGAGCCGGATGTATGTGCTGCTGACTGTGATTGATACTAATGATAACTACCCACAGTGGAGATATCCTTTGTACCCAGCCACTGTTGCTCAACAAGCCTATGTCTTTGCTGTTAGTAAAACTGCAGCTCCAGGTGTTGCTGTTGGAAGCATTGAGGTCAGTTTAGTCAGATTTTTGCAGAATGCTGACAGCAGCAGAGAATTTCGATGGGCTGAATGTATCATTATGTTAAGTTTCTGACATGTAATGCTGTGTGCTTTGGCAGAAGCTACCAAGCTTGTTTATGAAAATGAAAATACAACTTTATTTACCCCGTAATACAAACACAAATAACAATACACATCACACATGTAAATACGTAATATTACAAATGAAATACATAACAAAGTCATTGCTGGTGGCCAACGGTGCAGTACCCTGGTCCCCCCAGCTCTAAAGCCAGGTACTCATTTACACCTGAGTTGAGTGAGAAAATGGAAATGAAGTGTCTTTCCTAAGGACACTACAACATAAACCACCCAACTTGCGAGTCAAACACATAAACCTTAGACTTAAAAGTCTTGTTTCTGAGTACAACTCACAAACAGCACGGCCATACTGCCTATCATTCAAATTAATTGAAAAAGTAATCTCAGAATGTTTTGATAGAAGATCCTGCTTGCAGTCAATTCTGCAAAAGCATGTTTTGTCTCTGTGTTCAGATTCAAGACATTTTATATATATATTCACAATGGCAAGACAAAGCTCTTGATAAGGGTATAGTCATACAGTGTTGTTTTTTTATTTTCTTACCACAGATACTGTTTTATGGATTGTGGATGGCCAGTTGAAGCGTCAGTCATGCTAGTCATGCATTCTGCATGATATGAGTGCATTCATTGGCGGACTAATTTATACTTCAGACTAATTTATATTGCCTTATTGCTGCTACTGTTATTCTTAAATAGAGGATCTGTAATGAGTGTTTGTTTGATATCAGATTTATAAAATTCGTTATACATTTATGGTATTGTAGCGAGCGAATATGATAAATGCATAACGAATTTCATAGATCTAATATTAAACAGGTACTGAGAGGTACTGAGTTTCAGATCATTTTTATCACATAAACTCTAAACAATTAAAAAAATGAACTTTTAATTGTGAAAAGGACATTGAAGTGGCCCTCACCCTGTTTGTGACACATCAATTACCTGAATGAACCAAAATAGTTACTCGACACAAAGTAGATCCAAACAGCTGACAATCATCAATGAAATTTTAGACCACACAGACACTGTCACATTTCAGGTACTTTAATTCAAATGTTTAACCGAAGAGAACGATGAAAGACAGACTGAAATTATATTTTTAAATCTAGACAGAGGGAAATCCCATAGCAGTGAAAATAGTTATAAAAGAAATGACGTCATATATTCATGACGCCACAAAAAAACATGATGTCACATATTTATACGCCAAGGGGTTTCCAAGGCTTCCAATCAAAGTATTCGTAAGCAAGGTCAAAGGTCAAATTTATGCGGAAACAGACCCTGTTTATATGATAAAATGAATTCTGTCCTTGTTGATGTTTTGTCGCTGTCCTGCTTCTTTTCCCCATCTTCCCATATCACAGTATGATTGCCAGTAGTGCCAGAGATGGACAATTAACAGTGTTAAATTAATTTTATAGTTTATTACAAATTTGGTCACTTTCAACAGGCTACAGATGCAGATCTTGGAGCTTATGGTACTGTGAGTTATAACTTAAGCAGTGTCAGCCAGACCAGACCGTTCTTCCTGTCTGCCAATCAGGAGATTATTCTGAGGGGCAGCTTGAGGAATTTGGCAGATACCCAGTATGTCTTGTCTGCCACAGCCACTGATGGAGGAAATCCAGGTCTACCAAAAACCACAAGTATCTATGTGAGTGTTGATACTCATTTGCTTCAGATATATAAGTGGAGCTGTGAGAGTGTTTAATTTTCTTTTATAGACAGTATTTAGGACATCCAGGGTGAGATCTGATCCCATCAAATGTTGCTTAATCAGCTAATTAATTTATTACTTATAGTCTGAGGGGTATTTGGTTTCTAAAATATAAAAGTCACAGAATTTTTTTGGTCTCATCTCAAATACCAGTTACGGTTGTTGGTAGACGTTTACAAGCGAGACTTGCTCACTGTCAGTTTATACGTAAAATAGGAAGAGGTATACAATATTTGTATGCCATTTCATCTGATATTTTAGATTATATTTGCTAAGAAATTAATAATTTGCTGATTTGCTTATTGGGTCAAGACAAACTTGTGATAATTGCTCATATTTCAGTTCCTGTATTTCCTCATATTGTCTTGTGCTTTTCGGTGGCAATGGGTTTTGTTTACTTGTGAAGTGAATCATGAGTTGTGTAACTTACTGCATGGGAGAATAGGATGGGGTGCATAGGCCTAGAGTTGTTGAGAGCGAAGTATATGAATCACCAAAGCCAGAGTGGACATTTGAGATCTCTCTTCTGCAGATTAATTCCATCATCACGGATAACCGTTTCATCTTGGTTGTGTCAGGCACAAAGCCAGAGGCAATTGTCCCCAACATTGAGCGTATCAGGCTTGCTCTTCAGCAGATCACTGGCTTTATTGTTCTTGTGGAAACAATCAGGCCCAAACTT
This sequence comes from Ellobium chinense, assembly GCA_033807755.1. Taxonomy (NCBI): domain Eukaryota; kingdom Metazoa; phylum Mollusca; class Gastropoda; order Ellobiida; family Ellobiidae; genus Ellobium; species Ellobium chinense. The sequence goes on along the minus strand of JAWQUT010000434.1, from coordinate 374,673 downwards.
GTCCTCACCTCAGGAGTGTTGACTTTTGATGATGATGGGTGAGTGTAGGAAAGTTTATGAGAAAAAGAAGAGAGATACGGAAAATACTACAGTACTTTGTAATTTTCTTGTTAGTACTAGCCTAAAATATTGGCAGTGAGTCAATTGTTATCATTATTGTAACGTTCCAAAATGGATTTGTTATGTTTTCGTATTATCTTAAATGTTTACAAAATTCATTGATGCCTTGGGAGCGTTGTTGTCGATTTCTTTTCCAATTCTTTTTTGGTTATTTCATAAGACTTCAGCTTTCTCTCTTCTGCATCTTTATCCTTTTCAGCTATCTTTAGTCATCCTTATATAGTCTCTTCAAAATCTCAAGGGAATAAAGAATAGGATTAGGCACACTGGTCTGAGTTGTGTGGGGGGAAGTTTATGAATCACCAGAACCAAACTGGACATTTAAGATCAGGTGCATGGGACAAGTACTAAATATTTAATCCGTGCAATGACATAGATCCATATTTTCACCCAACTAGATCAATGTTTCGGGGCCGAGAATGGAAGATGAAACTTGAATTGCCTGAGAGGACTTCAGCAAGCACCCTTATAAAAAAAACTTGGAAGGATGTTCTTGAGATAAAAAAAAAGATGGAATGAATAAGACTTGCAAACGCCTATCCACAAATAGTAATATTATCTAAGTTTAATAGTGAAATAATGTCTTTGTTTGATTCCAGGACTGATGTGACCTTTGTTGTTGCTGACACAGGAAGCTTCAGACTGTACTCTAACACTGCCCTTGGCTTGTATGTCATTCCCATTTCACATCTTATCCTCCTCTAATACTAGTTATTATTGTATTGATTTTGTTTAGTTTGTACAATTGAAAGTGATCTCAAATAAAATAAATTTGAATGAAGAAATTTACAGTGAGCTCATGGCTTAATATGAACAGGTTCATGAACAAAACCGTAATCATCAAGTGTTACAGTGAAAGTTGGTGAAACTAAACATATCAAAGTAAAAAAAATTCCCTCTGATGTTTGTTGGAGATTTGTTGGAGAACAGTAATATTTATTGCTTTGACCCATGAGGACATTACATTGCAATTTTGTTGGTTGTGAAAGAAAAGGAAAAGGAGTACTTTGCAAATTAACCCTACATAAACTACATGTATATTGCTTGGTGCATTTGCAATGCATTGATACAATTGTTGAGGAAAATAAATATGAAAGCATTTTTCACTTTGATAGCTTACTTGGAACGTAAGGTTATGTTACTATGTTGTACTTCAGCATTAAACAAAGTTTAGAATATAACCACAAATATGATTCCTCCCATTTTATTACAGGGTGACTGATGTGGCTGACCAACTGACCCAGCAGAAACTGAGCCAACTAAGCACAGCTGCAAGTCTGTCACTGCTAAGCTTGAATATCCGTCGACCTTTTGACCTCTCTCTTGTGACCTCAGCCTCAGAGGAAGTGATCAGTGCATTGCAGCTAGGCAATGAGCTGAGGATCTTGCAGAAGTCTTATGTATGGTGGATGGATGATCCATGGGCATTCTTTGTGGCTATCGGTGGTGTAGTTATTCTGGCTGGTCTTATTGGTCTTCTTGTGCTCAGGCGCTCTTATGTCAAGTAAGTCACTAGGAACAATCTTTAGGCATATAAAGCTATCTAACTTCAGAGGCCAGCCTATACCTATCCAACTTCAGAGGAATATTTGAATTTCTCGTTTTCCTCTTAACCTTGATTTAAAAAAAAATTCTTTGACTGAAAAATCATGGACATAAGCATTTTACGTTGAGACTAAAACTCATGGACCGTTACAGGTGTTTTGCAGTTTTTTGGGAGTATTATAATGTACTGAAATTACTCATGCAGTCATTTATATTTAATCAAACAGGAGCATGACTCCAGGCATGGATCAAATTGGCTACTGGCTCAGATTAAACTGGATTTCCAGATATTACCATAACTGAAAACTGTTTCTGCATCTCAAATCTCAGATTTTAAGATTCTGAAAGCTTAGTTGTGGCAAAGGCCACAACCATATCCACTAAATAGAGAGGATGCTTCAGTGAGTCGGTGAAGTCAAGAAAAGCCAAACTTTCACCCAGTACTAAATTTACAAGGAGTCATGAGAAGGGAGATAACACTGTATTGTAGTCAGACAGTGAAGATTACTCATTAACTTATGGGTGGAATTGATTGATTTTTGGTAGATCATGAGGAAACTGATTTTTAGGAAAAGTCACGAAATTTCGGATCTGAGAAATGATTTTTAACAAAATTACACCTATTTGAAGACGTCCCCGGCTCATTTAAGACTGATCACCGCCGCACGGGTTAATGTTAGTACTATCATTACTATCATTCGAAACTTTAATAAGTGCATTCAGAATCAGTATAGTGAGGCAGATGTTTTGAGGGGCATTTGTTATTTCACAATATTTACCCTTCAATCCATGGTCTGTTTCCAGAGGATTTCCATGAAACATGTAACAAGATGCTTGTGTCCATAGAGATGTGTCAAATGATTGTTAAAAAAAACCCTACTTATATCTTATTTAACAGGTACTCCAACTTTGTGAAGAGATTCAAGGTTTATCAGAGTGCCATGGGTGGTGCAGAGTTTACTGAGCCACCAAGCTTTCTCAGGGAGTATGAGACACAGGTAAGATCAGTGGCCTTATGTAGTTAAACAGCAAAATGTGTCTTAAAATCTGGAGATTTATATCATACTGATGACATAAAAAGCTCAAATATGCTAAAAGCGAGGTCTCAAGAATAGCCTGAAGAGTAGGTATTGGGGGTATTTTAAGGGGAGAGAAGAAGAACAGTTTAAAGTAGCATAAGTTTGATATATGCATTGACAGAGTTGAAACTGTATGGCACTGTGAATATTTTTTCTTCAGAGCTTGAATATGTATGTACCTCCTGATGAGACAGTGCAAGATCTCGGTGAGATCAACATGAACTTCCAAGGAGAAGGAGCTACTCCGAGAGGTGGAGGTGGGGCAGGCACGGTTATGAATCCAGTCTATGGAAAGTAAGTTCTAAGCAGTGCTGGGAGAGAAGGAGAATGGTGGAGAAAATGGAAAAGCATTCACCAGAATAGAGAAAACACTGGAAGCTAGGTTGGTTGTTTTAGTTTCAATTTTAGTTTCTTAACCTGAATAAATGAATAAATACTTCATAAAATGTTATGTGATATAGCCATAGTCTCTGTAGTGCGTGCCTCTGTGCTACAATGATACATCTGCCTGTTGTGCATCACAGCTCCGACTAACACTGGCTTCTTTGCTTCCTAGCCAGTATCTACCATTATTTTCTTGCATTTTGATACAAAGCTTTGTGAGTGCGTCAGTTTTGCTTTTCTGTGTACACTACTTGCCAGTGCGTGATGAAAATAGTCTTTTACTGTAACTGTTGAAACCTTTTGATGGGCTAAATACATTAAACTAAGTCAGACTAAATCTGAAACTGATTGTACATTCTTTGTGTCCTTTACAAGTGAACCATTGAGGCTTTACTCTGCATCCCATAGTCAGATTGATCTTGTTTTCAGACAGAAAATTCACAACTAAAGATGAAAGAAAGTTTGACATTCCCAAAATGACAGTAATGTCCCCTGAGACTTACTGTATAAAAAAATGAAAACAACTGACAATAGGGTTCAATGGGGCATGTTGTCACAACAAGGCAGTCTTTTTTTTCTGAAACAACAGATGACACTGAGAATTTGAAGGTGCTGTAGGTGTCTGTCAGCTGCACATGAGGAGTTCATTTACTTGTATAAGCCTAATAAGCTACAGTTTAGGGCCCCACAAAATTTCAGATCAATAAAAAATATATGATTTGTAAAGGTGGTAATTTGATGCCGAATTGTACTTTTCACCTTAAATTTCCTTATTAAAAACATTAGAGTATATATAGCTTAGTACCTGACCAAATCTAAATCCGGCACTGCAACTGTGGCAGTATTTTGTTTGTTTGTTTTTGTTTTGCATGCACTCTGTTCTCATAAAGATGTACATAAAATGTTGACAGCAACTTTCAGATTTTTATTGCAACTATATTTCCTTCTAGATTTTTAATGTGTACAGAGTTTAAGCACATAGAAATTACAGAATTTAAGCACTCATTTAATTGTTCCTCGCTGTCAGTGACTGGATGTCACAAATGATACGGTATTTTTGCTTCCTGTTACATTTTGAGCATTTTCAGGTTGGAAGAAAAATCTGAAAGATGATAGAAAGGAAAGTTGTTTAGGAGACAGCAGAAATTGCAAGTTAAGGCAGACCATATTGTGATGATAGACATCATCTGCATATCTTTGTACTAGCTTGGACAGAAAAAAAAGTCTTGGAATAAAACATGACAACACAATTGGACAAACTCCAGTGTCTTGTATTGCATGTGCTTAAAAACCAATGCAAAAGACTAACATTGTAACATTTATCCAAGTAGCTTATATGCTACTATGGAAGCGAACCCAATGCTATTCCAAAATATTTTTCAAGTCACAAAATGAAGATAAATTGTCATTGGCAGTCTGACCCAGAGACATATGGATGTTATGAAATCTGCTTAATACAAAACTTTTTCTAGGTGTCCTTAAATTTTATTATAAATGTGTTCAAATGTAGTCATAGTAATCATAGGGTTATCATTTCGTCTTCATGCCACCTTTGCATGGTTGAAAAAGTATTTTTGCAGGTTGTTTGTTAAAAAAAAAAAACCAGCAAAACAAAAACAAAAAAAAATACAAAACCCACAAAATGTTCTCTTGATGTTATTAGTTTTTGTAGTGGAACCATTACATAACAGATAGGTCTACTACTGTGATAGCAATGTTTTGTATAGTGTAACCCATATACAATATAACAGGCACCACTGTGACAGAAATCCGATTGTATCTCAATCCAAGTTATTCCTCCTCCCCATGGGCTCTTCATAATAGGAATACAAGAACAAAACCTAGTTATTAGAACACAACAGCCTCCAGCAAGTTTTATACAGTAATAGATAGGGTGATTTGACAATCATAGCATGGGTGACCATATTTTACTCAGTCTTTCAGGGTAAGTGCTAGGAACTATCGTGGAATGACAGTGATTGCATGTAACATCACTGAAGCCAAGTCTGCATACTTACACATGAACTATGAGAATGAAATACTGGTTACTTCCGTTTTCAAAAGATTTACATGTAGTCCAACATTATACCATTCCCATGGGACATGATAATAAAAGTAAGATTTAAAACATGCTGTATTATTACAGTTTTACTGTCATGTCTATGATGCAGTGTACCCCTGTATTTTGTTTCCATTTGTTGTTTTGTTGTTTTAATATTGCATGCACTTTGCAATCAGAGAATGGTGTTTTTTGTAACTAAATGGTCATTGGCAGTCTGGATGCTGTTACTGACCTTTTGCAAGCCTTATAAGTAACCAGCAGTATTTATTACTGAATAGTGGACTAGCATGCACTCTCATTTTATAAATGGGATGCTGAAGTATGGATTTATCCGCTGAAATGGTGCTTGATGACTTTACACTGCATTGTGTCATCAGTGAAAGGGGGACAAAATTTGAAATTTTAAAGTGATCAGCAAAATTGTCCAACAATGATGGTAACAAGAAAATTGAATTTTCTGTTATATCAACCCTTGCAATCACTGTAGGTTAAAATATAATTTGTTACTACTAGTTTGTATAATTTGATTAGAATTTTACAATCTGCTGATCTACAAACATATGGTGAGGTGCCATGCCCCTTGATCATTTTTATAAATATAGAGTATCAGTTTCTAGTAAAGAAGAAATGAGAGGTCAGTGGTACAGACACCTAAATAGGGTCTTTTATAACAGAAGATGCTGAGAGTGCATCCCTGTAACTCCAGGGTAAAGATTTGAAAATTTCAACATGAGAATGCTTTTGTGCAGTGAGTAGTTGAAAGGGTTGTTTTATCACTTGTTTTGCTGTGCTTTCCTTCTGCTGCTTTGATTTGCTTGATTTTTGCATTTGCTTTGCTTTGCTTTGCTTTGTCACTAACAACCTTCAACTTGGTCCACTTTTCAGGGTGCCTTACTGATGATCCATTGTCTCAACAGGATGCAAACCCACCAGCCTGTAGGACACAGAGAGGGCACCACCCTTCTGTAGACCCAATGCTTTCCCAAATGGACAACCGACTTTGTGAAAGTTTAGTAGAATACAGCTTTAACACAGGTTCTTTTTTTTCATTAGTAATCTTTGATCTGAAATCCTAAACAAATATCAGTTCACAATCCAGCTCCTGGAGGTTGTGTTTTGGTACTTGCAACTCAGTTGTTCTGTCCATATATAGTTTCAGTCTCTCTACTACAACTTGTAAATGTAAGACAGAGAGGGCACCACCCTTCTGTAGACCCAGTGCATTTCCAAATGGACAACCGACTTTGTGAAAATTTAGTAGAATACAGTTTTAACACAGCATTTTTTTTTGTTTTGCATTGTTGACTTAGTTTTCAGTGTAGCATTCCCTTCATACTTGTCAGTCAAAATCAATGTTTAAAGAATCCCTGGCATTTTATAGTGTTTCCAAAACTCACAGTCTTTATACTTTATACTCTGAAGATGTCTTATTTTCTGAATAAAATAGCACTTCTATGCATACACAATCTCATTGTTTTTATATTTAATGTCATATTTGATGTTTTGGGCAGCAAATGACTGAACCTCTTGATGGTTTGGAAAGCCCACATTAGTGGGAAAAGTGAAACTACATTTTTAATACGAAGCTGAAGCCAGAAGCAAGATATATTTTTTTATTAAACCAAACAGAAACTAAATCTACTGTCAAAAATTTTTGAAGTCATTATTGGACATACAATTCTGGGTGGCAAATGATGTTGATCAGCAGAAGAAATACTGTCAAACTCTCTACAAGATTTCACCTATGAACAAATCAACTGAGAATGTAGGAAATCACCCCTTGTTATTATCATCCCCTACTATCTGCCATCTGTCAACACTTTTCAACACTTTCAACGACTGTAAAACTGACCCTATTTAAATGGCAAAGGCAAAGGCAGGGCAAAGTAAGCAGCAAGCCCGGACTTTCTTTGCCTCTAGAAATAGTGAGCATTGCCAAATAAGACCTATTTTGATATAGTAGTACTGTAGTACTGATGCTGATATGTGACCATAAGTGTTTGCTCATAGGCCTAAGGGCCTCAGATTGGCTGTGATTTTAGGTACATGATTTTTAGGTCCATGACTCATATCTGCAACTACAGTCGAACACACTTAAACCGAACATGGCTAAACCGAAACCACGGCTAAGCCGAAAGAAAAATAAATCCCCGACTTTTCTCCCTCTTTACGCAAGTAACAGAAGAAGCGATAAACCGAAACCGCAAGATGCAGTAACACAGCTGAACCGAAATCCCCGATCTCTCAGCCAGCCCGCTCATCCCATTATCAGGTCTGCATCAATACCGAGATTGTTACATTTCGCTGCCTTTGTCCGGCAAAAAGAAATAGCCACGTGAGGAGTATGTCTAAGGAGAGCGGGTGGGCCCTGCGGCGCAACATTAGTGTCTAATAACGCTTCTCCCCCCCCAAATCTCTTAGCGTTTGCGACCAAAAAGAGGAGTGAGGCGGCTGGTCAAGAACGATTGGTCATGATGTGGGCGAGATGAAATAAATAATGCTGGATGAAAGGCCGCGGGAGGTTTGTAACATTGATAACACTCATGCTCATCAGTTAAAACCTCTCTTCATTCCTGACCTTGATATTGATTACACTTGAGCCACTGAACTGCCGAAGAATGTCGAAAAAAAAGCAAGCGTACTCATTGGAATTCAAGTTAAAACTTATCGATGAGGTTGATGGGAAGAAGTTGTCGAAAAGTGAAATTTGCCGCAAGTACGGAATTCCCAATTCCACTCTCTCCACCATATTGGTCTTTGACACCTATTGTTTTTTCTTCTTTAAGCCCTATTAACATTTTGCATTATTCTAAATATACCACTGTGATTTGGGGACATTTCTTCCATGGAGGTTAAAGTACTTCTTTTGCCCGATCTTTTAACGGGAAGAAAAAGGGGGGTCAACGCCCAAAATTTTTCACAAATGTCTTTTGAAAAAGATCACCTCAAATTCTGATTTGGTCCCCAAATTTTCATTTGGCTGGTTTTGACTGCGTGCGAATACATAGGTCTACGCGTTTTATTTTGTTATCTAGAAGGCTCAGATTGTACCTGAAACTTTAAAATTGGATGCTTTATTTAGAACACAGGCCAGTTTACACATTTCTACACCCTAACACTGGCTGGCAGGGCCCCCAAAAAGGGGGATTTTATATATTAGCGGATTAATTGGCTTGTACACTGTGAGTGAAGTGCCCTTCTAATAGGTGTCACAAACCTATTGGCCTGCTGAGAGGAATTTCAGAAAGTCCGCGATGGTGGTTACTTTTGCACTGGAACATCTAAACCGAAATAGCGCTAAGACGAAATCATATACGCGGGCCCAGTGATTACGGTTTAAGCGTGTTCGACTGTACCATTAAAACAAATACAGTGTCATGTCTCTTTAAGCTCAGTACTGGTGGTAGGACTTGATAATATGGACTTGGAATTCCTTCCAGCATCAAATTTAGTGATGACCAAATCAGATGATTAGGTCTTTAGGGGGATGAGAACAATTCTATATAGATGTGTATATTGGCAGTTTCAGGTATAGCAAAGTTTGATCGTATGGAATGTTATTACTGCTGCCAAAGAGTATGTTTCATCTTAACTTGTTTGCTAGCAGTATAACGTCAGATTCTTAAACCAGTTTAAATATACTTGTTGAAAAACTGGAATGGTTCTGGATCAGAAAAAATGTAAATTTTGATGAGGACCTAACTGAAGGAAATAGGACGTGACACTTTTATCCCTATTTGATTTAGTGGATATATGTACTTTCTTCTTGTTTGTTTTGGCTTTGCTAGCTTGCTGTCTTACAAGAGTGTAAAGAAATGACAACTTGATTTAAACAATCTTTCTTTAATGTTTTTTATAATATATAAGGAAAAAAATGTCAGGAAAAAAGCATTTTGTAAATGATACTTGAATGTCTGTCAAGGTTGATGGTTGGCTGGTAGACAAAATCACATCACCTACCTTTCTTCATGATTAATAATAAACTCACATTACATTTTACATAAAATTATACAGAGCAATTAAATAGCAGTGATGCATTACAATATTGGTGTAGTACACGGCTGAACCAAGTACTTCAACAGAACAAGGGGGTGAGAAAATCCAGAGGCATGCACAAGGAAGAGTTGGGGTGGGGAGGAGTACTTGATGGTAAATGCTCTGACAGGAAGGGAGAAAGAAAGAGTGAAGATGTGATATGACTTGAACCAGTGACCTCTTCCACTCCTCACATGGGAGGTGTTGCCTCAATGCAGAGATCATATATAGTTTGAATCGCACTACATAATCATTCTTTCTGTCTTTTCCCTGCATCTTCTTTCTGCATCTAGTTATTCAACACTTTGCCACTTTTAGTGGGAGAATCTCAGATATGAGCAGATACTTTCCTTTATTATTATATTTTTTCTGATGTATCAGAACATTGCATTAATTACAACATCTTAAGAATCAATGAAGGTTCTTATGAGTACAACTTTGAATTTAAAACAAAATCACAAGACGTGACATGCAGTAGAAATAAACTACATTATTTCTTTCCCCAAAAATCAGTTGCAGATTTAAAACTGCCATCTTTGCAAAAGCATCTTTGCACATAACATGTACATTTCTGAAACTAAAGTAGAACCTTACTTGTTCAAATTCTAGGGGAAGTCCAGGAGGTATGCAAATTTATCTTAAAATCTGATACAGTTAATGGGGATTTGGAGCCAGAATATTACAGCAAATGTAGTTTTTTGGACACATGAAGTCTGGGATGCTGAGATCTTACTATATGTAGCAACAATCATGATGTGTAAATGACAGTTTTTTACAATACAATGATTCATACACAAAAAGGTGTTCCAAATACTGGATCAAGGAAGTGTAACATTTGTAAATATCTGTCCAAGATCTTCGTACTGTGAGGTTGGCCCTGGGTTTAAATGGACGGCTGAAATTTAATTCTGAGTTAGCAGTGCCATCAATTCTTTTTCTTCCCCCCTTTCTTCATTTCACCCCATTTTCAAATTTCAAAGCTAATGTATTTAAGGATTGACGGTTATGAACACTGATTGGCTGACACATCTCTTACTTTCAATTTATTGGAACACAGCCTCTAAGAGACAAAAACAAATGTCAGAAGTTAATGGCAAGTCTGGCTGGCTGCTGCAATTTTAAATGATAGCTTTTCTGGTAACCAAAGGTCTCCCATCTAGGCCATACCTTGCAACAGTATCATTCACATTTCTATAGTTTAAAAAAAAAAAAAAAAAAAAAAAGAGAGTACCCCCGAAATAGTTGACTGATAATTGCACTTCAATGCACCAGGTAACACCATCACAGCGCCTCTTGCCTTTAATACCTTAACTCGTGCGTCGGTGATCAGGTCTTATACATTCCCTGGGGATTCTTCAATTAGTTGTTATTCTGTTAAAATCACTTCTCGGGTATGAAATTTCGTGACTTTTCCTAAAAATCATTTTCCTCATACTGTACAAAACAAAAATCAGTGAACTCCACCCATAGGTTAATGAGTGACCACCATTTTTTGACCACAACCCCCCCTTACTGGTGGTCGGAACATATAAGACCCAATCACGATTACAGAGCCACTGGTGACCGGGTCATATAAGACCGGATCACTTTTAAGAGCCATTGGTGATTGGGATTTTCTTCTTTGTTGCTGTTAAATTTGTCTAATAGCAAATACAGAAAAGTCCATACCTTGAGACATTATTATTTTTATTATTCCATTATTATTTTTACTTAGGGTTTCTAATATCATTTTGGCTTATTATACCCTTTGTTAATGCGCTACTTATTAGCTGCTTCTTGTCCTGGCAAAATTGTAGGCCTGGAAGTTTTCATTCGCACAATGAAGGGTGATGACAATATGGAGGACATTTTAACAGTTATCAGGAAAGTCATAGATGAAATCGAAGGTGAGAAAAAATCATTGTATGGCCAGGACATAGAGTTCGAAGGAGAAGAAGAGATACTGTTAAAGAAGATTTGCCCACTTAAAGAGGTGTTTGTGAACCGGGTGAGGACCACCATAGTTTCAGTATCTTGTTCATTCTTATAAATGTCTTAAGGTTCAAGGGATCTGAGGGTTTAATTATGTGTTAAGTATTGTGTTGTCCTTCAGCATTAATGAAGATCTACTACAGAAAACGTAAACCACAAGAATAAAAGGTGGGAACCTGAAAACCGTCAGATTAATCATACATAATAAAAGTATTCAAAAACTGGGTTTGGGTGTAAGCTCATTTGGGCTAAATTCTAAATCTAATTGTCATCGATTGTCATCATCCTACCATACTGATAGGAGGCGTAAACTGATTATTGAGTTGCAGAACTGACATCTTTGCACTCTGGGCAGACCCATACATGCTCAGTCCTCAGCAGCAAAGGACGATGCCGGTACCCCTCTGTGTACCCTCCTGTCCCTTCCTCACTAGCTGTTCTTTTTGACCTGGCTCTCTTGTAATCTCTTGAAGCCCTCCTGTCCCTTCCTCACTAGCTGTTCTTTTTGACCTGGCCCTCTTGTAATCACAAACCCTTGCACAGCCTCCTTGATTAATATGTCTGCGGATAACAGGCGATCTTTCAGTGACTTTACTATGTCTGCCTTATCCATTCGTATTGTCTTCACCAGCCTATCAGTTCTTTCATTTCCGTGGACCCTAGCATGTTCTGGACAATAGATCCTTGTGATTCCATGAAGCTTGGAGGCTGGCAGATAGTCCATCCACTCATGTTTAGGACCTTTGGAAGCATGGATTGTGAGTCTGTCACAATGATTGTCTTTGCTACTATGGTCACAGAGAACCACTTCAGAGCCACAGTGACTGCCTCCACCATGTATCCCAGTCCACATATATTAATATTGCATTCCATCAAGGAGTATATCAAGGTCTCGAAGTCCACATTTTTGTGAGCATCCTCCAGGTTGACGGCCTTAGGCATAAATTATTACCTGAGAACAAAACATGGGCCTACCTACAGTGAGATAAAAGATAAGTAATTAAAGAGTATTCAACCTTCTTCCTCCAAAAAAGGACAAAATAACATCAAACTTTGCTAGTTTGGATGCAGCCATATTTTTACCCAATAGTCTAAAAGGCTTGAAATAACTACTATGTGTGCTCAGCTGAAAGTTTTATAGACAACACACTCGGATTTTATAAGACCAATCGGCATTTCCTCAAAAGAGTTATCGGGTCATATAAGACCCGATCACCAGTGGCTCTTTCTGATCACCAGAGTATGTAACTAAAGTCGATCACCAGCGCAAGGATTAAAAAGAAAATGAGCGTTCTCCAGTTTTATACATAGGAGTAATGTACTGGTGTCTATACATTTTGACACATTGACTTGGTGTGCACATTTCTGATAAAACACACATGCCTGGGGCGTTTAGGCAAGTTGTGTGATGATGTGATAAGATTGTGCATTGGAGTGAGAATGGCACTGTTGTGGTGGTGGTGGGGGNGGGGAGGGTAGTTGAAAGGTTCTCCCTGAAGCCATAGCACTTAGGCAGACATCAATAAATATCCACTTCTTTGTCCTTTTACTTCTAATGAGTAAATGAAATAGTAAAAAAAAAAGTAAAATAGTCTAAATTTTCAAAAATGCATTTAGCACATTTCTTTAATAAGTGTGTTTATGCCTGCCACTAAACAAACTCAACACATTATCATCACTAAAATTATGTGTGACGTAACAGTAACTGGAAGCAGTTAACACAAATATGGTAATGTTCAAATGTTCCTCCAAATGCTATGTTGTTGCTGGGGAAACTTGGGACTGGAAAACACTGAACAATCTGCGGTCATCAAACTTACATAAAACAATTGGTCAACATAAATGAAAGAAATAAATATACAAGTCAAGATTACATACAATGCGCTTAACAATTTTGTTTTTGCATAAGGCACGATTGTCACCCAGTATCACGGTAGTCAAAATTAAATATGTAAAATTGCCCCAGGCGGATGAAAGTCATTTTCACCATGATATATTGGTGAAATATTTTAATATCAGTTTGAGCTATTTATGGGTTAATACCATGCAGTACCAATAAAAACGTGAATGTTTTGACTTAACTGAAGAAATATCAAGGTGAAAATATTGGTCAACAACACTCTAACAGTTAATGCTAAAGTTTCTAAGGCTGCTCTCATAAAAACTCTACTTCTACTCCACTTTTTTGACACTGAGCACCTACTGGCCCAATATAGTGAATAAAGCCAAGTTGCAGAGTATAGTTCCACTATATCTGACTAGCCGCTACTACCTCTGCATGCTGAACCAGTTCTAGTGTTTGATTCTGACAGCCGTTCCCACACAACTTTCATATAATTAATGAAAAAAATAACCAATTTGCGCATTATCCAAGACTTAAAGTTATGAGACCGAAAACCCAGGATACCTTCTCAGACAATCTCATTCGTATCTGGCACATTCCTGAAATCGCAGTTGAAAAAATAAAAAATCCCACGGTTTCATTCTCATAGTAAAACTTCTATGTTGTGATGTTCAGTGGAATGTACCATGGTGTCACCTATCAGAATTGTGACATCACATTAGGCCATTATTACAATCACTGATTATCCAACAGTTTAACAATACACTGAGATTAGGTGACAAGATAAATTTGTTCAGTTTACTGGTATTCTGAATTAACCTTAAATTAACTGGATTGCTCACCATCACATGTCCCTGAGTTTTACCACACCTCTAGACATGTAATTCTGCGGAGTTTATCGCTCAACTATGCATTATTATCATAATAATGAATGTAGTAAAAAAAATCTTATTTTTTTGTGTGATGTCTGTGTTGATTTTGATAGGGGTGTGTCCCCTGACATGACATTTAGAGGGATCGCCTGTTTCAACAACAACTGTGTGGCAAATGAAGGAAAATTGTGCGTTTCATGTGGCTCTACTAAGAATGCCATTGGGTGCACAATGTCAATGCGTCAAAGTGGTTACTCCCATGCATGCAACTAAATGTTTCTTCCTCATTATTGTCACCTGCGTAGGAGATACGCAGATACATACTTTGAAATATAGAAATACTGAGGAGCAAATGCCCCTTGCAAGTGCCAAACTCTCGAGTGGTTGCTACAGTGAGAAATTATCTCTGACTGTATGTGAGCAGTCGGGAAGTGTGTTAGGATCACAGTGAGCACTAGGCTCACACGTGGAGGTTATGGAACATATTCAGGCAGTAGGTATTTAAAAATTAAATTGTTGTGAAGTTCATGTCCCTGTAGTGTAATGGTAATTCGTTCAGACTTGCAAACTGAGCGACCCTGGTTTGATTCGCAGCACGGACAGGAAATTTTCTTGTGTAGGTTTTCTCTGCCTATTTTCTCAAATTTGATCCTCCACAGTAATTTGGTAAAATCCCTGATGACACACTTCCCTAAAATAATATGTAACATCTGAAAAAATTATCACACTGAGCTCACATCCCCCCCCCTTAATAATAAAGAAGGAATCCTATATGCCTTGCCACCCGGTTACACATATGGCAAACATTACATAACTCATTGACAAAGCTTCTCATTTACCAGTTTTTGAGCCATTTTCCTTTTGCATGAATTTGAATGCGTTTACACTTAATTTAGAGAAATTCTGGGAAGACCGGAAATCTATTGCATTGAAACATATTTTTGAATTAACTGTTTGGGCTTAACATGATTCCACTACCTTTCACTTCTTCATGGTCTCATGAGCCAAAGATTGCTCAGACTTCATATATATTGTCAAAAATACACAGAGCATATTGTGAAAATAATGTTCCAACCAAACTGAAGAAGGATGCATAGTTCTTAGTCCTGTCACCCGTGAAACAATTATGTAAGGAACAAAAAAAAGCAATTATGCAGGTACTCTATAACATTTAAGCCCTGCTGCCAAGCTGAAGGTTAAAAGTCAGTTAAAGGCTTGTAAGCTATCTATGCAGTCAAATATTCAATCAGCCAGCTGTTTGTGTTTATCACCTGCAACGTTGCGTTCCTTCATAGCTGTGCAATATACAGGGGTTGGGCTCAATTAAGCCAGACATGCTTAGAGAAATATAAGCTTGGCCTAAACAAGTCTTGAATCTACAGCACAACCTAGACAAGAATCTTTATTGCTCAAGCTGTATTATGAGCATCCATAATATTTAGAAAATATATTACAATCAACATAATGTATCAAAACTATCATTTCCGACTCTGGCAGATGTGAAAATAATACACAAAATATTAATTAAACAGAGGGCACTACCAGTGGATATACCTGCAGTTAATTAATGTTTTTCATGATAATAAATGCCAATTTAGTGATTGTTTCCAACAACTGTTCGTCTTTTGTTTTCATAAGCTGTAGAAATTTGGACATGTTTGGATTTTTATGATATTTTAGTGGCAACAATTTATTTCTCTCATTAGAGAATTTTGGACAGCACAATAAATAATGGAATTCATCTCCTAAATCTCTGTTACAAAAATAGCAGGTTCTGCTCTGGTAAATCAATATTAAGGAATCGTCCTGTCTCAACTGGATTGGAGGTCCTAAATTTAGTGAAGATGTAAGTGTTGAATAGTCCCAAGATTTTAAGATATTCTTCCATTTTCCATTCATCCTTTAGTATTAAGTAGTTTTTTTTTTCCTTATTACTTGCCACGCAGTCTATGCGACAGGATTGAATGAACATATCCTCTATTCTTCTTTAAATTTAAGTAATATTGTTTATTTCCAAATTGCCTTGATGATGTCATACATTGTTAAAACCCGAATTTTTCTAACAAACTTTCGATAATTTAACCATGGATAATCCCCTCTGCCCAGAATCAAATCATTACGCATTAACATATATATTACTGTGTATAATTTTTCTTGCTTACCAACTTCTCAGCCTTGACCAGTAATTTATCATTTTCTTTAAGATAACACAGGACAGTGGTAGTTTACCTAATTCTCCATAAAGCATATACTTTGGCATGTTTTGCCTTAGTTTTAGTAACGCTTTACAGACTAGTGCTTCAACTGAAATGAATCTAGTACATGAAAATAAAGATGGCCACAGACAAGTTGAATTACTCTCATAAATAGACAAAGCACCTAGATCTAGTCATGTGGATCAGAGAGACTTTGTGCAATATGATTTTGAATGATTTCTCAACTGGATAAAGTAAATGATGTGACTTTGCCATTCAAGCAGGGTTTGTATATCCAGTACATAAGATATAGTGTTCCTGATAATCTGACTTTCCTCATAGTGTTTGTCTTCAAATGAGAGTTCATTATGTGGTTGCACAATATTATTTGTCCAGCTTACATGATATTGCAACATATCTGTTTGTATTCTGCAGTGGCTTGATGTACAATTACAGTTTTCAAATGCAGCTCATGAATCCCGTTGATATAATATATAACATGATATCTCATGAACTAGATCGATTGTAAGAAGTTTAGCCCAGGTCTATAGTTGGCAATGGAAATCGTGCATTGCATCACTTCACAAACCTCAGGGCATAACATTTTATGAGGATTCATGTCTCTTTACGTCAGTGAATAAGTTGCTTGTAATCCCACTTTTCTCTGAATCTAATTTTTGTGAATTTTGATGTAATATGTCAAATGGGCAATATATGTTGAAAACATGTATGACAATGGTTTCACTAGTCAATATGGGATTTTTTGACATGGCAAAATTGGGGAGCCAATTCAAGCATCTTCGGCAAACAGAATGAAAATACACCTACTTATTTTGCTAAAGAATGGAGAGGGATTGCCAGTTTCAATAATAGCTGTGTGGCAGATGAAGGAAAAATGTGCATCTGTAAACATTTTCCCTAAAGGTATGAAGATGCCAATAGCAATTTTAAGTAGTCCCTATAAAATCAGAAACTGGCCATGGGGAGGGGGGAAAGGGGTTGGATTTGAACTTCATAGGCTTAGATAGGTGCAAATACATTTGTAAACTCAGACTAAGTGAGGTTTAGCCACTCAAGTATAAAATTTGTGGTTATTGCTAGGTGGTAAAGTATCCTTGCTTAGTGAGTGAAACGGCCTAAAATATTAGGTAGCCTGCTTCACTGACTAAATTCTGAATAATTTAATTTGATTAGGGTCATTTTTCTTTGTGTCAAAATTTGGACGAAGAGCTAAACAACATGTCTGGAAAGTATTTTGGCATGGGACCCCTTGATAAGTTAATGAGAGGTGTAAAATGTTATATAGCCAACAGTGAAAAAACATTGGCATCTTCATACCCAAAGTTTAAAGCCGCACAGAGGATTTTGTTTGAGTCTGCTGTTGCTGTTCTTTGCCTCCTTCATAATATAAAGTTGACACAACAGTCTAATACTCCTGCTTTCTTTACTTACTTCAAACATTATTACAATCTGAGCTGCATGCTGAATTTGGCTCATAAGAAGTGTAATATTTTTTCTGTATCAAGTACATCTTTCTTTCTGTGTGTTTATATTCCTGTGACCTTATTTTTGACAACCACTGAAAGTTCGCTTCTGACAAATGCTTAGATTTGTAAGTTCCACACCTGTACAGGCCTAATATCTTCCATGCTGGTATATGATGCATGATTATTGAGATGGTATGTGACCTAATTTATCAATACAGACAATGTATAGTGCATAGTTTACTGAACTGCTATGGCATCCTTTGTTTATTTTTTTTCAGTAGCTTGTATCAAATATTTTTGTAAAGATTTCAGGCCATTCAATGTTCTCCTTATCTCTCCTGTTTGTCCATAGTACACACTTTCAAGTTCCCGGGAAAAAAGGAATCTCTCTTAGGTTATTGAAATGTCCTCCATTATGTAGTTCTGATGACAGTGGCTTAGTTTACATTTTTTTTTCTTTTTTTTCTTTCAAGTTCTATATATCCAGCGTTTATCTGCCTATTCTTCCATCACAGTGTCTTGCTAGGAAAGGAAATATCAAACTAAATAATTAAATAAATAGAGCAGTCAGTGACTTCATATAGAATTTCAGAATTTTCCACACTTCTCAGTCAACCATTAAAATTCCTGCCTGTGAAAACTATTTAAGCTTTATCAAACAGCTGAGAGAGTGTCAATTTAAAAAACCTTAACACTTTGGGCAGTAACTGCTATAAAACACAAACATCTAGAAGAATCCTTCTGGACAGCCATTTCTCACCATCCTGAATATTACAGGCACTAAGCTGCCTTACATTAGATGTAATGACGACGTATTGCTTTGAGGGTGAAGAATATCTGTCATTTTAAAAGTTCACATACTGACACCATCATTAATGTGCCATTCTGATTACATTATTATGCAAATATGAGGCACTTTGTGAGTCCACAAACACAATGAAATCAGCAAGTTTATACTGACATTCTTACCCGTATTCCAATTATTTACATGCATAGTTGAAAGGCAGGAAAGGTTAATATTCTGTGATTACTGCTGCCTGAGGCAGCAAAAACCATTTCAATATACTGAATCAATCAGCTGTGGGATGAGAATGACCATGGCTTGGGGAGGGGACCAAGGGATAATCCCATAGAAAATATGAGCAGTCCAAGATCTCCACTCTCACCTCTCTGTGGCAGCACCCATCAACTAGCAGTAGTAGTGGTGAAGTGTCTTGCCATCATCAAAAATGAAGAAATAGACACGATGCCAAGTGAACAGCTTTGGGGCAACGTTATCAAGGTTTTCATAGGTTCTTAGCTGATGTATGGCTGGAACAAATCAATCTCTTCAATTCTGTGGTTGGGGAGATATGGGATATACGGCACAACTGAGATGCGCACTTCCCTTTGTGAAGGGTTTCACACCTGAAGGCGCATGATGTTTAGATAGGACTTTCAGGGTAGGCACCCATCCCCACCTCTATCCTGGCCCAGTCAGGTGAGCAATGTCCTATGTGGTCTGTCTGCATGAAAATAGATGGACTGCTGCTTCTCATGGGTATCTTATGACATCCCAAAACAAGATAAGTTCCATGTGGTAGGAAGGTTATTATCTGAGGGAGTTGTGACCCAGGCGACACCAGACTTTGTACTGCTGCAGGGTTAAAAAAGTGAGGTCATTCATCCAGTGAGCATCCCATCTTCAGTTTCTTGCGACATTAAACTAGTCCATCTGAGAGTTTTCTGTTCTTTGCTTCGTCCAAGGACCACTAGAGTCACCGATGTCAACCACTGGCATCAATGCCATGGGTACTAAAACATTCTGATAGAGGGGAGTACATCTTGATAACTTCAGGCTTTCAGCTTTGTGGCTGTCCACCATGGAGCTTGGACAATGGAGGCAGAATGAAAAGGAGGGGTGGGGGCAATTGACAAAGCAACTAATTTAGGGTTGGTGGCCTTCATCCTCACTTACCACTGGCACACTGTCTACCTTCTGATGCAGCTATGAGTGCGGCCATGTGACCATTGCAGCTGGGTCTGCATTGAAGGCTGCATAGCACTCAGATTTCTTACCAATAGGAAAGGTCATCTATTCCCCTCCCCAGTGCTTTCCTGAGGGGCTCCCTCCATCTGTGCCCTTGAATTAATTATGTCAAGCAGCAAGTCTGAGCTCATCTTATCTGTGCTCGTGGAGGGGTGAGTTTGGTGACTCAATGGGCATGGAATCGAATCCACCACAGTGGGTTCTAAAATCTGCTGAATCAATAGGACCTTTTCTGCACAACAGACCATTTGTGAGGATTTCAGAAACATCAGCGCACAACCATGTAAATCATGAGAGTGTTACATGGAAAGATCCTAAAGTGCACTTGAAAATTAACCGTTTTGTAGAATTAATTTTGAAGGTGATCCATTTTNTGTCTGAATCTGCTTTTGTTGGAGGGGGGAGAGGGGAGAGGGAGAGATAGAGAGAGAGTGAGAGTCAGTAAACTGCCTGATAGAAATGCTTCAAATAACTGGGATGAGAAGTCTTAAACAAAGAATCTAATATTGCTAATCATCAGTTACAGCAGCTTTTCACATATAGTCAACAAGAATTAGCTTAAGTTGCAATGAGGTACTGTAGTGACACTTTAGTTCTGGATTAAAATGCATCGCCCAGCAGCATCCTATACAAATGACCAGACATCAATTAAACTGTGTTGCATTGTTTGAAATATCCAATTTCCATAAGAGCTGCAACCATACCGAGTTTTTTTAAAAACTTTCCTGGAGGCAGAAATTGGTTGTTGTAACAGATCCGTAGTACATCACGGTATTGTTCTTTGCCTTCCTTTCCTGCATTCACAGACCGAGACCGCTTTTCCTTTCCCATTGTCAGCATGATGCTGAGCAGTGTAAATCTTATCCTCCACTCTGTGGGATACTGCACAAAGTAAATACATGTATTGTAGATCTTTGTGATGTGAAGAACCAATTCCATCACAAATACCAGACTGACAGATCAAAGATCACAGTTCAAAGAATGAGCTCATCAACATTTGAAAATAATTCCTACCACAGAGGTTTCAAACCACAGACTTTTGTGCTTCTTAGAGCATTATCAGTCCCACTGAGCACAATATTTAATGAAAACTACACAAACTGTGTGGCAGACTGTTCTGTAGTGTTCTCCAGTTTGCAGTTGGACACTGCAGCATTTTTTAATGGACTTGTTACCAGGTAATATAAGAATGCAGTCATAACCAGCAGTCATCAAAAATCTTTGTCCCAACCTGTCAGATCATCAGGTGGAGGTTCATCCTCATCCTCTGGGTAGTCGTCAAAGTTAGAGGTATCTACTGGGGATTTAACCTGCCAACGAAAAAAGGTAATAAGTAAAAGAGGAGCAGAAGATAGCTAGCTCACACTGTTTGATGGTGTCTTAGAAACAAGTAAATAAAATCAGTTTCTATTAGAAATCTCTGTTTTAGGACCCTTCCTTGGTAGTATTTTGTGACCACATCCTCTGAGTTAAAGTAAATGACAATTTTTTTTTACACTTACATTCCATGCCTATCAAATTAAACTGATTTTTGCTTACAAGTCTTAAGATAAATTATGCAGCATAGTTAACAACTAGACATTTATTATCATAGTCAAATTAGTATCAATACGGTCATTTCTGAAAGATTTAGAAACAGTGTTTATAGATGAACAATTCTAAGAAAAGAAAATTTAGCTTTGCTGCCATATCTGTAGGTCAGAAAGTGCTTTTTCCTTGTACAATTGTTCATGTACAAGGAATCTGACAGTCAATATGAAAATGCAAGATAACCACTGGTCAGAAAAGTGACAGGAAAGAAGCTATTTTTGTTTCCAACTAGTATCTGTGGGAAAGAAACTGACAGTGCCTTTCAGAAAATCCTGATGCACCACTACAAAGTACCTGAAAGGCCCTGCATAAATTGGTTTATGTGTGCTGGACTATTCATTAATGCCCACGCAAAACTTTGTGAAAACAGTATCTCAGACAAACACACATTCATACAGCACAAAGGAATCAACAACAATACACCATGCCTTAGACTAATCCATAGATGTACTTCTTCTCACTACCTAAAACAAACAGACTTCCTGGGGCTGGCTTAAGGGGGGGGTGCGCCTTCTGAAAAGGGGGTCTAGGGGTTAAAATATCGAAATTGGGCTTTTGGTATTTTTAGACACTTTGACCTCTTCTGCTATGAGAAAAATAACCTTTGAGGCCAGAAACATCCGTTTTATGCCCTGAAAGGGCACCTCTAGATGGTCATCTTAGCCTTGTATATATGCGCTATCAAAACTTCAAATGCGTTTTTCTCAAAATGTTGTTTTTCTCCACTTTTTTCCCTAAGGCTTTTTCATTTCTAAACCGACTGACTTCAAATTTGGAATATATCTATCCCATAGAATGTGTTTCAATAAAATGCATCCTTTTTTGCTAGATTTAATTCAGGTTTTTGAAAAAATGTCGATTATCTGGTGGAAAATTGAGAAAAATACACATCCGTCAACACACATATTTTAAAATTTTTTTACTGACATTCTATGATAAATAAACACAAAACAAATGCATTTTATTATTTTTATATAGATATTTTATATGTGTACAAAATTTGAAATGATCACATTTAAAACTCTAGGAGCCTTAGGCTTTTGAAAATAGCTCATTTTCAACACACGAAATCCAATATGGCGGCGTTGCCATGGCAACCGTACACAAAACAAAAAAAAAATGCACATTTTTCCTCNGAAAAATACACATCCGTCAACACACATATTTTAAAATTTTTTTACTGACATTCTATGATAAATAAACACAAAACAAATGCATTTTATTATTTTTATATAGATATTTTATACGTGTACAAAATTTGAAATGATCACATTTAAAACTCTAGGAGCCTTAGGCTTTTGAAAATAGCTCATTTTCAACA
>JAWQUT010000434.1:335879-347322 GCA_033807755.1 Ellobium chinense | reverse complement strand
GACCTACCTCGACCACCATGATGTAAACATTGTGTTTCTAAGTGGAAACATGCCAGGTACTAGCTGCCTATTAAGGTCTTTGACACCTATTGTTTTTTCTTCTTTTGGCCCTATTAACATTTTGCGTTATTCTAAATATACCACTGTGATTTGGGGAAATTTCTTCCATGGAGGTTAAAGTGCTTCTTTTGCCCGATCTTTTAACGGGAAGAAAAAGGGGGGTCAACGCCTAAAATTTTTCACAAAGGTCTTTTGAAAAAGATCTCGTCAAATCCTGATTTGGTCCCCAATTTTTCATTTGGCTGGTTTTGACCGCGTGCGAATACATAGGTCTACACATTTTATTTTTTTATCTAGAAGGCTCAAATTGTACCTGAAACTTTAAAATTGGATGCTTTACTTAGATCACAGGTCATTTTACATAATTCTACACCCTAACACTGTCTGGCAGGGTCCCCAAAAAGGGGGATTTTATATATTAGCGGATTAATTGGGTTGTACACTATGAGTGATTTGCCCTTCTAATAGGTGTCACAAACCTGAACAATAAGATGAAAAAGGGAGTAGTAAGTATATAATCAATAGCCCCAGAGAGGGCGGCGCTCTTTTTAGTGAATATCGTTTGAAGGTTCAGCAAACTGTCATAACGAGAGCCAACATCTTTCTTCGCCTCACCGAGAACTGCACTTTGTTTGGCCTGTGTGGGGATCACCTACTACTACCGGAGTTCACTGGCACGTGGAGGAAGTCAGCCCACCTCGTCTGCGCCCCCCCTATCTTGCTAGCAGTCTACATGAAGCAGCCTATGGTCCGATAAGACTAAGATACAGATTAGACTGACAAACAGAAAGTCCAGCAGAAGGACATACGAGTTTGATGTAGCCAGCAGTATCCAACAGTAAGTTTTCTGGCTTCAGATCCCGATACACAATGCCTCGACTATGAAGGTAGACAAAGGCTTCCACCACACATGCGGTGTAGAAACGGGTTGTGTTGTCATCAAAAGACCCCCTGGAAAAAGAAAAAAGGCAGTATACAGAAGAATGCATGCATTTTTTTTTTTGAGGGACTGTATTTATTTTTTCTTAACGAGAAATTGAAGATTCTTTAATATACAATTAATGTTTTAGTAACTTGATTAAGCTTTTTGTAATCAGTATTGTAAAGTCGTAGTTTTGTCGTAAATGTTGACTCCTGCAAACTTGTGATGGTGCATGGTCCAAATAAGGGCTGTGTTTCCTTGGGTGGTGCTCTTTTGTTGCTTAACTTAATCAGTCTTCTGATATACTGTAGTAATATTTGTCCAGTTGTTGTTTTCTTCGTGTATCCTAATTACTTCTTTTTCTGCACCCTATGATAGTTTGAAGAATACTGATAAGTGTAACAAGTTCTTGGCAAACATTCAAGAGCAAGAAATAATAGGCTATTTGACTCCCAACCCTACTGGATGAAGAAATGACAGGACTGCAGCTGACTTACACGACAACTCATTTGACTTGAGCTGGCTTTAATAGTAAGAAGGAATGGAGATACAATAAGTATTTCTGTGGTTTCTTTACAGCCTGCAGCCTGAGAAATGTTAACTTCAGTTAAAAATGAAAGACTGATAACTTGTCTAGCAAGGGTCTATGGGTTGGTCTAGTGCATCACAGCTATGCATGTATTACTTCATTGCAAGAAGAGCTTTATTCGTACTCCCAGTTTTAGAAGGGTGCATACTTTTCCTACAGTTATGCTGGCGTTGAGCACAGAGAATGGTGGAGCTCAGCCTCATTAGCCCTTAATGATGCACCAACTCTGCTAGCAACACACAAAAATAAAGTTAGTATTAAATCTTGTTCACTCAGTCTATTTTCAAGGTCAGTCTTGTTAGTGAGGATGCAAGATTTAAGTCTGGTCTGTGGCACTCAGTCAATAAATTTATGAATGTAATTCCAAATATACTGACATTGTCCATCTATCTGACTGCACTATGACTGAAGGTGCAAAATGAAATGGAAATGGCCAACCAGTATGGCCCACTTGCTTGATATGTCTCATTTCTTATGCTTCATGCATCTACTATTAATTGATATGGAGAGCAAACTGATATGTCAGTCATGATTCAATCAGTTTTGGACACCAGTTGACAGATTACAAAATTAACACCATCTATTTATGAAGCTGGATGATGCAACTATTTCAATCAATTAATAGGCTTAAACTGAGACT
This sequence comes from Ellobium chinense, assembly GCA_033807755.1. Lineage (NCBI taxonomy): Eukaryota > Metazoa > Mollusca > Gastropoda > Ellobiida > Ellobiidae > Ellobium > Ellobium chinense. Next base: position 345,111 of record JAWQUT010000434.1, on the reverse strand, counting down.
AGATTGAAGCTTATCAAACATGGCATTAAACCAGAAGACACATCTGGAACTGCCAAAGCTTGCAAATCATTACAGCTTTGCTTTAGAAGTGACAAAAATTGAATATGATATCATTTAAAAAAAAAAAAGAATATGATATCATTTAGTATTGACAACTCCTGCATTTGGCTCTCTTATTTATGCATATTGTAAAACTTCGTGACTTTGAACCTCACAAACTCGACTTCCTTGCCCACTTGTTTCAAATCATGCTCAGTATTTCTACATTAAAGTTACCTCTCAAACTCCAATGCCTTATTAATCGAATTTCCCAATCAGTCCTCAGTCATTCGTATTCACAAAGTTCTACATATTGTATTTCATTTTGATATCCCTTTTGCTACTGTCTTTAATTACTTAACTGGGAAAATGTTAAAAAGCAAGTTGCCAGGATTTCAGTGTCATTTGAAAGAAAAAGAAGCATGCAAAAATTAATAGCAAAATGCATTAGAGCTATCTGAATTATGACATGAAATACTCATATATGTACCCAGATTGCCTTCTTATTAATTGCCATCCAAATGTGTTTCCAGGACAACAGAAAAAGCAGATTACCTATCCCTGAGCACTGTCCACAATTCTCCCCCAAGACAAGCTTCCAGCATCATATACAGGAACTTTCTATCTTTGAAAGTCTTGTAAAGTCTGTAAGAAAGTGGGGAAACACTGTCATTCACTTGTTAAATTCTTCTTTCAGGAATGGATGAGTAAATAAGGGAGTGAATTCACAGGCCACCATCTCTTAAGTGAACGCTTTGCAACTATAGAGAAATCACCTCTGAAGTCTGCATATTCGACCACTTCCAGTTAAGCTATAAATATGACACTGCAAGGTTCTTGAAGTTCAAGGTGCTTCCAAAAGAAATAAAGCATAATTACAAATCATAAAGTTCATAACATTCTTACAGATTAATATATCCGGCTCGAACTTTAAGATCATATTTTGGAACATATTTGATCATTTTGCTTGCAGTTTGTATTCCTTCTTTATCATCAGAAGTTACACTTTTCAAGTATTTCAATTTGGAAGCCCGTATGAAGTTTTGTCACTTGTCAAATCTTGGCGCATCAGCTGAGAAGGTAGCCACATTTATCCATCATAAAAGAAGATGAAAGAGGCAAGTAAAAAAAAAGCTTTTTTTTTCTGTGCTGTCAAGCCAAACACAGCATTCATTCATGCATCACATCAGATATGTCAGTTTTCCTCTAAAGGAAAACATTAAACAATATAAGAGATAGCCTCTAATGCTGAGCTTAAGTGGGTCTAGATCTAGTCTGGTTTGTTATATGCATGCTTGATTGAAACTATAGAAACAAGGGCTTGTTCTTGCAAGAGCACAACATATTGATGATTTTCATTTTGATAAGGTTGAGCATATTTAATCTGGTAAAATTCCTTAAATAATTTCTCTCGCTTCTTTTTTTCATGATTATTTACACTCTACACGCTGAAGAAATTCATATCAAAGAATTCTATGGAGCTACGTGTAACCGGATGGAAAGGTATAATAGTCTTCTAATATCATTAAGGAGGAGGAATGTGAGCCCAGTTTGATATTTTTTTAGCTGATGTTACACGTTATCTCGGGAAGTGTGTCACCAAGGATTTTATCAAATTACTGTGAAGGATCAATTATGAGAAGAAAGACCGGAAAAAACCTACACTAGAAAATTTCCTGTCCCTATCAGGAATCGAAGCCAGGGTCTCTCATCTTGCAAGTCTGAACGTGCTACCACTACACCATAGGACGCTAACTTCACAGCAATTTAATTCTTAAATACCTATCACCTGAATATTGTTCCCTAATCTCCATGTGCGAGTGTAGCGTTCACCTGTGACCCTAACACACTTCCCGACTGCTCACATACAACATGGGGAGATTTGCTTCATTGCAATGTCAGGGATGAATATTACACAGATGTAATTCATTTTTTTTATTAAACCATCCCATGCATCACCTATCTATACACAGTACTTGTCTTTTGCATCACCAGAAAAAGGCAAGTTATGCACTTATCAGGTATCAAGTTCAAAATAACCTCTTGAAATACCGGTTCGAATGTCAAGTTGTCTCCTCTTGAAGGTAACAATAAAGCAGACAAGCCAGGAATTTCAGTTTCTTCCAGGGGTTTGCAAGATGGAATCATGATAGCATCATCAATCCAGTAGGCCTATTCATTACCACTGATTTAGTGCACCTTTTGTGTGCTTGCATGATTTTATATTATCATGAAAGCAATCACCTGCCTTGTATCATATCATGTGGAATGAAGTCAAGACCTATTGCCCAAAGCATCTCTTATATATCCAAACCTTTCAAGGCTGCACAATAAAAAAAAAAAGATAGAAAAGAAGGTTGATTTGTAGGCAAAAAAGGACAGAAAAAACGCCATATTGCCCATTAGTGGGATGACAGACTGGCGGAATGCATCCAGATTCAGATTCTGGCAAGATGAGCAGCATGTCCCAGAAGCTGAAGAAAGTATGAATAATGCAGTTTGCGAAATCAAATAACTCACGAAGGAAAATGAAAGATGGAATGGACCAAATCTTGCAGTGAAGTCAGTCATGACTGGGCTTTGATGAAGTACTGGATACTGCAACTTACATGTAAAGATAGCAAACTTTCCATGTTTAACCATGGGAAATGGGTGCAATTTAATCACAGATGTGAAGAATGAGAGAGCTTTCCTCTGTTGGTACTTAAAAGAAAGGTTGGAGCTCAAGCAGGGCCTATGAAGCAACCTCCTGGGAGAGAAGCAAACTTAAAACAATCATCGATGAATACTGCACCACGGCCAGAATATGGAGGTATTGGAGAACAAGGATCTTCAAGAGCTAGTGGACATGCTCACCAAGAACTTGAAGACAGACCTATGTGACCAAGGACTTGCTGCAATCTCGTATCTAGCCAAAATCTGCATGAGACCACTGTAAACTGGGAAATCACAGTGCAGAATACAGTAGAAAAACTGATGAAGAAGACTATACTAAATGCACTGGCCAGTGATCTTGAAATGCTGAACATGTTATCTCCAAATCTTGGCAGCAGATACAGTAGAGGAAGCGATACCCTGGGCAAAATCTATGACACATACAAGAGATTCCAGCACAAGGAAGACACAGTTGGTATTACAGTAGACCTTGATGATGCATAGTCTTTTTAAGTGCTAATGGCTCTGCTAATAGAATACGGTGTAAGCCCAATGGTCGTCAGTTGGGAGTCTATTATAGTCTATATGACTTTTTGATACAAACTTTGGACATCGGATCCCATAACTATATCTCCAGGTTTATACCAAAGCCCACCTTCATCACCTGTTTTGTACTCAGCCAAGCTTACTTCCATGGGAAGAGACCAGCATAAGCTTCTCACTTTTGCTGATGATGTACTGGCTTACGCAAGAGGAAAAGCTCGGAGAGCAATAGCAGAAAGCATTTTACTGGTGTGACAGGTTAAAAGCCATCAGCAACACAAAACAGACATCAACACTGTGGTGCTCGCAGGACACTGATATTGTTACAAAGACCCTTCCTGACATTGTAATAGGTGACCACGCTTGTAAGTAGGTGCCTACAATGAAATACTTGGGCATTACAATGGATAAAACTGAGATCACATTGATAAAGCAGTGACAATCTGCTCAGAGCAAGAATGAAAGCAGCAGTGCCACTACGACAGTATTCTAGTCGACACTAGTTTTTGCTGGTGATCGACTGTGATTGGGACTAATGCCATATTGCAAAGCTCGAAAAAAATCCAAAAGAAGGAATGAGAGCAATCCTCTGATGCGCACATGACACACGAGCAGTTTGCGGAGATACCTGCTGTGTTTATCAGTATGAAATGGACACCAAGAATGCAAGTCAGGGTCATATTTCACATTGCAAAGAACAAAAACCATCTCCTTCACAACGAGCTCAATATGCATTGAGGTGCATGTTTGGGCTGGCCAAAGTTGAGGATACATTGGGACTATACGGGACCGGCGACGAACTCCGGCGCACAGTCCTGTTCGTGACCCAGGCTGAGCTGAACCTATAGCATGGTCATATTTGAACGCAGAAAAAGAAGAAGAAGAGGATACATTGGAGACAGGGAGCAGCCTGCATCAGTTAAGAAAATGTGAAGAATGGATAAAATCTGACAAGGACAGAAAAAGGTACTTGCTGATTGTCATCACCTTGAGACATGACAATAGGAAAGAGCTTCACTGATCGCGGATGTGAGCTCTAGCTGGTGGTAAAAAATTCCAAGGGGATAATGTCATCATAATTAAACATTGATTTTCTGTAAAATGAGCAACAAGTGGTTGAGGCTTTTTGTTGCACATTGTTCATTGTTCAGGGTTTGCAACATCACTGCATTCCGGGCAACTCCATAGGTGCTCCGTTCCCCGATCCAGGGTCCAGCGAAGAGTCCATCTACTGATAGTTCCCACAGTTATTTGATTGCGGGCCTTTCGCTCCCTTCCAGACAGTTTGCATTGTCTGCCTTCCCCTTTCTTTATTCCCATCGCTATCATCCGTTGTAGGTGGTGGTAATCTTCCCATCCCGAGGCAAGCACGTCAGGTCACAACATCAAGTATGAAAGCGGAGGAGGTGGAGGAGGCTAAGCACAGCACTGAAGTGGATCAGCACAACACAGTACAAGGGTGTAGCTATTGTTACTCTCAATGAATGCTCCAGAAAACTAAGGCTGCAGGAAAGGGGAAGGAAAGCTAGGCAGAACCAAATGTTAACGAGCATTGTAAACAGTAACTGAGGAAATAATGCCCAAATGAAAATTATACTGATTCAGAAGACAACATGTATATCTTGACAACATTAATTATGATCTGAGATCTTTATAAATTTAATCCTACACTTTTAAAAAGTGGCATCGTTTCACCACCAAGACTTGCTGGCAATGCCTACAAGATGTGTTCTGGCTTCTACTGCCACTTTTGTCTATGTACAGCTATGGCTGCCATTAAACATACTTGAGAGCACTGCATCAGATGAATACAGAAAATCAGTTATTATGATATCAAAATGGAAAAGCAGAGGACTAATACAGAGTGCATGGTCGTCTACACATGGAAGTATTTACATATGAGTGCCAAATACAATTATGGATTTTTAAAAAAAATGAGTGCCTGCAGAAATGAGAAGCACAAAATATGGGCTTTAATATTAGATCTACTGAATGCTAAAGAAAGTTTCAAAACTAAAGAGTAATCACAGCAGCACAAAATTATTCCCAAGGAAAGAATCAGCAAGAGCTTTCAAATCTCTCAATATTCATTTGCCAAGTCCTTATATCTGATAACAACAAATTGTTGACAATACACTTGGACCTCAGAGTTTCATTACACAACTTCAGGACATTATGGTATTAAATGATTCCTATCCTGGGCAAGTTAAGGGAACCTGTAAATGGGTAAACATAGTTTCATGTTATGGAGTTGGTTATCTACACTACAGTACAATATTTCAGGAGTGGGCTTACCTGACTATGAAATCTGACCGTGCCTCTATCATGATCTTCTTTTCATTCATAATGTGCTCCTGTTGCCGGGTCTCCACTATGTGATGCTTTTTCAAGATCTTAAGGGCATAAGCTCGACTGTTTTCGTTGTTTATTTGCACCTATGGAAGAAAACATCGATTGGCTTGAGGCGAAATGAATAATTTAACTCTGAAAAAAGTGAATCAAAATCTCAATGGGAATAATGAGCTAAAAGACAACATCAATACCATCACAATTGTTAAAATGTCTATCATAACCTATATATATCTATTTTTGATGTTGCTGCGCTTCGGCCCCATTTTGTGACCAATGAATTTCCCAGTGCAAGGGAACTAGTGTTGCTTATATTACAGTAATGTTTGAAAATGTCATATATGACTTTTCTTCCTTTGTGAAAACGAAAAATGAAAGGGAAGGAAGGAACTCCACTGGACACACAGTCTAGTCACTGAGGTACCATTCAATCTTTGTGAATGAGTTCATTGAATAAAGTTAAGCTGGGTATCAAACACAGTAATTGAAAACACATCAGCAGAGGAAACACAAATGTAGAAACATGTGACATGTGTGGACAGACAGATAACCAGGAATTTATTTGAAACAGTTTACCAGTTCTACTCTTCCAAATCCACCAACACCTAGAGTTGCAATCATGGTTAGATCACTAAGTTTCAGTTTGGCATATTCAGAATCCACTCTGAAACAGGAGAGTAAAGAATGAAACAATGATGGTGCCTAACTGTCACACATGATTTGCAATGAAATTAATATAATATACAATATGAATAAAAACAGACAAGCTTCCCACCCCTCCACCCTTTTTTATTTATTGCAGCCAAGAAAGATTATGTTTGAAATAGAATTCAGAACATTCTGAAGATTGAAAGTAGAAATGGGCGAATGCTGGCCTGTTTTAAGGAACTTTTAATTAGGGGATCTGACCGTGATCTCTTGTCTGATTGGACACAGGAGTGTAGAAGAGCAAGTAGGTAGAAAGCTTTACAGAATCACGGCACAATACAAAGGACACAAGCTCCTTTATACCTAAAGATCTACGCAGATCTATAGTCTTCTATCTCCCTACTGCTGTAGGTATAGGTGGGCCTATTAAAACCCTTGCTGCTCCAGCAGTTCTTCTCTTCTTCTCTCTTCTACTCAACTCTTCTTCATCTCATCTCCCGTTCCTTGCCTATTCCCGTTATTCTTCTTCTTTCTTCATGCGTCTGTTCTTATATTATAACTGACTTATCTCAACACATTAGAACAAATGCGACTTAACAGTTGTGTCGACCACCAGGTTACGCCCGTTCTGAAAATGCCACACAAAATGCATGAATGGAGGTTTCTAGCGTACATAATTATAAATCTGCCCGTCTGTCTGTCATGCAGCAGGGCCAAGAATTCGTTTGCTGAATCCAAATGCCTGCAGAGTGCGGACGAGTCGAACAGGATGCACATTCAAATATGAGAGGATCCACTGAATGACACTGATTGTGCAAAAGTGGCGTCACCCCATTAGCAATATCAGAAATTATCTTTCTCAGAGACTCCATCTAAACGCTGGTTTGTTCGCATTAACATGCTGCTGCCCTCTTTACACATAAAGCCATAAAGGATAAAGAAGATCTTTGTTTTCGCACCGCCCGTAACTCCCGGCAGCATGAAGTCTCTTCCTTTCATTCAAGCCAGCCTCATTCATTTTTTTCCACTACGTCAACAAGCTGCAACGTAACCTTCCATCGCCCTATTTCGTGTAAAATGTGGTAGAATGCAGGTATAAATGAAGCTTTTCTTGTTGTGTATCCAACCCTTATCCTTTCAAGTGAATGAAAAAAAAAAAGTTAAACGCATTAACTATGAGAATAATGAAAGCGAGCAAGAGAAATAGAATATAAATAGCTCTTATAAATGGGTTATAATAAGTAAATGACAATGATCGGCGTCAGCGAGGTGTGTAATGATATTGAGTTTCGGCTTACCCAGCCTTGTCTTCTTCATCCTCATAAATCTGTTTCAAGTTATCCAGTGTACTAATCAGCTGGAGGTAGGAACTGTAGGTGAAGAGAAAGAACAAACAATCAAATTGATCGACCGTCCGACCCACCGACCGACCGACGAATCAATCAACCACCAACTGATCAATCAATCTATCCGTCGGTCAGTCGGTCTGTTCGTCCGTCCATCCACCCAACCTTCCATCCATCCATCCATCCATCCATCCATCCATTCAGGGGTCATGGAATCCGTCTGACTGTCGCGAATAACATTAAGTGTCCGGTAAAAAATGACCTCCTCTCGTTCTCCACAATGTCTGCCCAGTATGCTTGTGAAATAAATAAGTTGTGGGCTATTGCCCCTCCCTTCACAATATAGTTGTAGATCCATTCGCAAAGAATCATGTTTTGTATTTTCTGGAAATGCTATAACATGAAAAGTTTCTCACTGAAAGTTTATAACTCCAGTAGAACCTCAAGAACTCAACTTTCTAGAGTACCGGTTAAAAAATCCGAGCTCAAGACGTGTACGGCCTCATGAGGGAGATATGAAGTTTTCCTTTATACATGTTCACTGTGTTCATGCTCTGTGCTTTTAGTTAAATTCAGGAAATAAAGAAAAAAATAAACCCACTCACTCTCTGTCGATGACCAGACAGTCAACACCGGTAGCATCTGCAGCAATAATATTTGCTGTCCGAACATCTTCACTGTATACAGAGAGGTTAAAATATACATATATATATATATATATATTATATATATAGAATCTGCAGCAGTGATTGGTACTGTTGGTAACACAGACAGTAGGAGTGATGAATAGTAGTTTAACTTCTCCAGCATTCAAAAGAAATAATGAAAGAGCAAGCAAGAGAGGAGAGAAGCAGCAAGAAACAAAAACATTGAAAATAACGTAAAGGAAAAGAACGTAATGAGATCCGAACCCCCATTTTCTGCGTCGGCACTCATCGCCTCGCCCTTTGCTCGGCGTGGGCGAGGCTGGGAATAAATGCCTCCCTTGTTCTCAGCAGACGGTGAGGTGATACCGATTGCGACGTGAGGTTGCAGGCTCAAAACAGCCGTCGCTGTTTCATATAACAGTTCTGTTCACGTTCTTTACCCACCATAATTTGTTCTTTGAGCACTATCCAGCTAAATCTATACCCCGCCTGTTGGGGGAGCAAGTGTGTGCTTGTTCCCAATTTATAAATAAAATCTGGGTATTACTGCTTTTCGGTTTATTGTCCTTGTCCACTGTGTTACAGTATTTATTTATTTCATTTTTCTTGCTTTCTTGATATTTGCTGCTGCCCTTGCCCTTTGCTGGTAATGAAACTGATATTAGTGTTGATAGTGGGGGAACATAGTAATACTGTTCTGCATCAGACGATGATGACCATAACCAGTTTCTACAGTTGCGATCTCCCCACCCCCCCCCTCCCCCCTTTTCACAATGGCGGCTGCGTAAAAACACTGAAGAAAATAATGTATGCATAGTATGAGCAAATTGTGAAAGGTCATTTATACCCCTGCAATGCTCTCTCTCCGAAGAAATCTCCTTTCTGTAATAATCGTATCACTTGTTCCTCTTGTGTTTTGGAATTTCTTTTGGTAACTTTGACCTGCAAAAAAAACCAGAAGATGTCATTTGTCAATGGAGACTGACTTGGGGGTTTGGGGCGGGG
>JAWQUT010000434.1:308678-329363 GCA_033807755.1 Ellobium chinense | reverse complement strand
ACACACACACACACACACACACACACACACACACACACACACACACACACACTCCCTCACACGCACACACAAACATATTGGGGTAAAAATGACACCAGGAGATGCTACAGAATTGAGTCCCTGTACAGATTCAAAATTTTAGAGCAACCAATAGCAAATGCTTTCAAATCCTTATCTTTCATCCATTTTAGAAAATTGATAAATTTAAATATACTGGGCCTTTTCCAAACTTTTTGTGGTAAAAATCTTCTTCTCAGTCCGTCAAATTTAGGGCATATTAACAGAACGTGAAATTCGTCTTCAATTTCGTTACAAGTCTCACATAGTCTTTCATTATAATTCAGATTTGGAGTTTGCCACTTTCCCCTTTCATTCATAAAATTATGTGATCCTAATCGAAGTTTTGCGATTGCCATTCGAAGGTGCCGGTTTTTAATTTCTAATAAATATCTCGCTCTTTCAAAGTCTGTCATAATATATTTATATAGCCTATTATCACTGCCATTTTCGATATCGCTGAAACACTTTTGTTTATAAATATCTTGTATACGTTGCTTGAACTGGGAAATAAATAAAGACACGTCCTCCACCTCTTGTTTAAGCCAAACATACCCTGGACCACATTTATTTAACATACTCTGAATAGGGAAGTCCAGTTCACAACATTCTCATTGTCATTAGTATCCATCATCAAATTTTGATACACTATTTTAACGGGGTTACTCTCCTCTAGTCGTAATATTTTAGTCCAGTATTTAACAATTCTTATTTGTCGATCAACCTATAACGGATAAACTGCTAATTCGTTATATACAAAGGCACTTGGTGTTGCTTTTCTTACGCCAAGCAGAGTCTTCATAAATCCTAAATATACTCTCTCAATGGGCCCAGCCTCACAAAATCCCCAAATTTCGCATGCGTAGGAGAGAATAGGCCTCACTAGCGAGTCAAATAATTTAAGCTGTAATTGTACTGGAAGGTCAGGGTTTTTATGCAGATATGATTTAATATTGAATAGTACTTTTCTACCTTGATCTGCCAGACTTTCTATTCCTTTTTTAAATTTTCCAGAACAACCAAAAACAAAACCTAAGTACTTGAACGCACTGACTGTTTCAAGAACTTCTCCATTATAGACCCATTTATCTTGCTCACTACGCTTCCCCCCTTTCTTAAATACCATACACTTTGTCTTTTTAGTATTAACTGTCAGCCCCCATTTGTTGATACAAGTGTGAAATCTGGTTGTGAATTAACGAATGTACTTTGAGACAACGTTTTCCTACGATCACCGTCCACAACAGAAAAAAAAAATGCACTGTTCAGCACTTTGGTGCGCAATTTTGCATGTAAATTGCATTGATGGAAAAGGGTAGTGCGTACCACAGTAGTGCACTATATTTTTCAAGTACCTTTATTTGAAAGGCATGTCACCATTAGAAATCCAGTAAGATATGGTAAATAGTTTAGCAGACAGTGCTCCTTCATATGCCACGATCAAAAGCTGAGTGAGCGAATTCAAGCGTGGCAGGAAGAATGTTGAAGATGAGCCAAGCTTAGGGAGACCATCGACAGCCACCACTGAAGAAAACTTTTACCTTGCCCTTGACATGATCATGCAAGATCGTCGGTTATCATGTCGACAGATTGCACACATAATAGGCATCTCAGCTGAGCGTGCAGACAACATTCTGAGAAACGAGCTTGGCTTCTCCCCAAGGTTTCAGCTCGATGGGTGCCTCGTCTTCTGACTCCTGAACAGAAGCGCACCAGATGCGACATGTCAAAGAACAATCTGGAACTGTTTAAAGCTAATGTTGACAATTTCCTTGCTCGTTTCATTACTATGGATGAATGCTGGGTTCATCATTACCAGCCTGAAACGAAAGAACAATCAAGGCAATGGCAACATGCTTCACCTCTCCCCCCAAAGAAGGCCAAGGGTACAAAATCAGCTGGCAAGGTCATGGCATCCGTTTTTGGGGATTCCCAAGGTGTGGTGCTCCTAGATTTTCTTGAAAAGGGTCACACAGTCACAGGAGCATATTACTCTGATTTTCTGAAGCCTCTACGAGAAAATGTCAGAGACAAAAGAAAGGGAATGCTCACCAGAGGAGTCCTCTTTCATCAAGACAATGCTCCAACCCATAACTCAGTGGTTGCCATGGCAACAATTTGTGACTATGGGTTTGAAGTTGTCCCACACCCACTCTATTCCCGAGACCTTGCACCCTCGGGCTTCCATCTGTTCCCTGAGATGAAAAAAGCTTTGGCTGATCAGCATTTTGCCACCGACGACGAGGTCATGGAGGCTGTGGAGGAGTTCCTCGGGTCCCAGCCTGAAGAGTTCTTTTCAAGAGGAATAATGGCCCTTCAGGAGCAAGTGTGCTGCCCTTCATGGAGATTATGTTAAAAAAATAAGTGTTAAAAATTATCTGTCTACCTTAGTTTCTTAGAGGCTCAAAACTTATCATACACCTCCCGTAGTCTTTGAGCGTAGCCTCTTCTTGCGGGTCACAACAGAACTTTTCTGACCTTCTGTCAGACTATCCTGTCTACTTTCGCCCTCTCTGTCTTTCTGTCTTACTGTCTCTCATTTCTCGTTATCATTATAGATTTGTAACTAGAAGAAAAGGAACAACTCGAAGTGCAGGAGACAGACTGATCTCATACCTTTCTCTCTTTTCTCCTCATGCACCACGGTGTAAAGTGTTTCAGAGTCACTAGATATGAAGAAATTTACCTGCTATTATATCTGGTGCCACCCATAAATGTAACAGAGGATCTGATACAAAATATTCATGAAGAAAAATGTGTTGCGGGAAGAGGCAACAGTGACTTCTTTCAGTTTCAGTCTATAAGGGAGCAATCAAATCACAATGTGATACCTCTTCAAACTGAACAATAAACACCCGTTTAAGCTCTGTCTGCTGGTAATTCTGGCTTCTAACTCACTGTGTATCATTTCTTTGACGATATGGGGTGCGGATGGTACTAGTGTCCTCCAACCCAGAGTAGTTCCTCTCACTGTCTTTTCGTAAACGGTCTACATCACTGCTATGATATTTTTATACATGACGATCAAATTCTAGCCTACATCAAAGTGCTCCCCAACATTCCTTGTCTAAATCATGTAACGTTCCTTTTTCTGTTTGGGAGTGGGGCGGGGTGGTAGTGAGTAACACAAAGCCCTACTACTGTAGTTCGATTACCTGCTGTAGAAGTGGTTTATTCGCGAAGACCTAAGTTTCGCAAAATTTGCGAAATGAGCTTGACTCACGAAAATTAAACTACTTCTGATAAACTGTTAATTTCAGTTCTTACCCCTCATAGACATAGTCGGTTATAATATAATGTATTTTTATCCCTACAAAGCAGTGTTGCCAAATATTTTGTATCGGTAGTCTTGTAACGTGACTCTAAATTACTCCAGACTTCTGTCCACCATGTGGGGATCGCCAATATCCTTGCGAAAGAATATAACACCACTTTTACGGCACGCACCACCTGCTTGTGAATATTTTCCGTAATAGTGGATTCTATCGTTATTTTACAATGACTGTGTGAGGCAATCCGCCATGTTTGTAAAGGTTTCGCTGGGGCAGGAGGGATATTACGTCCGGTGTTTTGTTTTGCCTGTATTGTACTTCAAAACACTTCTTTTACCCCCTACAGTCGCCGCGGGTCGCCGCTATCGGTAAACCCCTACAGTCGCCGCGGGTCGCCGTTTTAGATTTGTTTCGTTACGGACTTGCCAAGCGACTGATACTTCCTCCGCTCAGGAAATGGTGTGACTTCCCATTTTGTCACATTACAGGAACCAAACGAATGTAGTCCAGTAGCATGGCAATCTACTAGTACCATATTAGCCGCAACAATTTTAGTTACAATAAACGTTTACTGATCATTCCACTATACAACCTCTATCACCATCACCACCACCACGACAACCACACCACGACCACCACCATCACCATCACCATCACCATCACCACCACTACTACCAACAACACCAGCTCTAGCACCACTACTACAACTGCTAATACTACTTCCCCTGCTACTACTAGTATACTACTACTGCTACTGTCGCTGCTGTTGCTAGAACAGAAACAGCAATAATAATAACTTCTGCTACTACTATCACTGCCGCTATTAATAAATATAAGAATACTACTACTACTGCTGCTGCTGTTGATGTTGCTTCTGCCGCTACTATCAATATCAACTAGTGCGTTAATAACAACAGCTATTAGGTTACTCCTACTCAAGAAAAATGGCATGGTGTGTGGGGGAAGGGGGGGNGGGGGGGGGGGGGGGGGGGGGGGGGTGAATTTGTGAAAAGATGATTATTTCTCTTCAGTAGTACTGCAATAGCAGTCGGTGTTGATGCAGTAGCAGAGGTTGTAGTAGTGGCAGCAGCAGCAACAACAACAGCAGCAGCAGCAAAGCATGTAGCAGACAGAACTAATAGTAATAGTTGTTGCTGTCGTTGCTGCAACAGCAGTAGCAGGAGTAGTAGTGGAAGCCGTAGCAGCAGCAGTAGTTGTAGTAGCAGCAGCAGCAACGAAAGTTGTAGCTGCAGCAGCAGCAGTCGTAGTAGTAATATTAAGTGGAGAAGGATTAACCGTCGACGTAATGCAGTTAGATGTAGTAATTGTTGTAGTGGCAGTGGAAATGATTGCAGTAAATGTGGTGTGGGGATATGACATTTATAATGTCATTAAGGTTGATAATTTCAACTTTTACTGTGACTAAAATCATTGAATCTATTATTGCAGCAATTCCTTTCATGGTGAAGAATGGTTTTCTAGGCCCGATTCAAGGGAAGCCACTCTGGGGAAAAAGCCTTATGAGTAGATCTAACTGACAAACATCCGTTTCTTAACTATACGAAGGACTCTCGAATTCGTTTGATCGCTTCCTGTTACTCCGCTTTTGTTGTTATGCATCTGGAAAACTACGGTGTCACATATCGATTTTTTGAGGTAGGCAAAGGAGTCTTTAAGGGTAAAGATCCTCCCAAAATATTAAAATCCCAACTGAATCATCTATGAATTTGATTCCTCTTTGAAAAAGGAGAAAAAAAAAGCTTGCTTTCAATTTTCAATTATATTTTACTGATGCTTTAGTTGAAAGTCCAGCTGTCGTGATCTGAAAACGTGCTCAGTTTCCGAAAAGCCAATACTGTATTTCGTTCTTCTCATGCATTTGTTTCTTTCATGCTAACGCTATCTTGTTAAGACCTTACTGTTTAACGTCATTTACCTAGATTTTCACTCCAACCATCTTCATTAAGCGTTCAGAATTCAGTTGAAAATTAGTTCCTGTTTACTTGTATACATCTAAGCAACGGTCACGTCGAAGATGTGATTAGGATCAAGATTCGTAATTTCTATATTTCGCTAAAGTTGGCCTGATGATGATTAGAACAATATATTGTAAAGACTGTTTTGCTTTTTCTATTATCTTTTACTTTCTCAAGTCAAGGGGAGTGATTAGGTTTGGCAACTGTTCCCCAAACCTAACTGCATCAGGAATAAATAGGGAGGCCGATGACTCTTTCAGGACTCAGTCAAAAGAGACATGTTGAGATACAGTCAGGCAGGCAAAGATAGAGACACAAACAGAGGGACGAGGAAGGCCAGACAATAAGACTAACAGACCGACAGAGTACTCACTTTTCCCTTGGAAATGATGTAAAATGTGTCACCTCTAGCTCCTTGCCGGATAATGTACTCTCCATTGTTGTAATGTGCCTGAAAGTATCATAGTCAATTAGTCCATGCATCCATCCATCCATCCATCCATCCATCCATCCATCCATCCATCCATCCATCCAGCCAGCCAGCCAGCCAGCCAGCCAGCCATCTGCCCGTCTGTCCATTCGTCGTTTCACCCGTCCGTCCGTTCGTCGGTTCCCCCCTCCGTCCGCAAATCATTATATCGTGACTTCGAACAAGCTATCATTCAATTTGTGGATGGAGTTGGAGGTTCTAGGCTATAATGCTGTTTACAGTACTGCTTACTTGACATCTGAGCCGATACAGAAATTTCGTGAATACTGAGCACTGGTACAAGTATCATGCAATCGCCAACCTCCCTGACCATGTAGAAACAGCCAGTAGTCCAATGGATATCAATGTCAAGGACTGCTCTCAGATATTTACTACTATAATCCACAGAATATTAAAAATAAGGCGGTTTATACGTTTCGTATCCAGAATAATGCCCGCTCATGAGACTTCACATTATTATTACCCCAGCATGTCTGATCACTTTGGGATTTTCTCAATTCCCGGGGAGCGTACAGTATCGCCCCAATTAACAGACAAGTGGACTATGAAAAATAGAATAAAATGCTTTCCCAAGGCACTTACAACATAATCGTAGCCGGGAATAGAACCCATGATCTTTTGATCTTGAGTCCAACGCTGTAAACATTTGGCCATGCTGTTCCAGAATGGTGCGTTTGATAAGGCAAGAATAATGAGATCTGACTTGTGGAAATAGGTGTTCTCGTCATCAACTTCCCAGTCAGATGCAGACCGACTTGCTGACGTACAAAAAAATTAACCAGATCACTGACTAATTTGGCTCCCTTTATAAAAATGAATGAATCATTAAACCAAATAGTGATATCTGGTACAGGAGTGACTGTTTGGTTAACAGACCATGTGGGTTATGATGTTTGATTTGTACTAGATTTTGAATTGACTGAGTTATAGCAGGCCAATCGACGTGGAAGGTTAACAATTACCAGGTCACCACATCAGTTGCTGGAGTTATGTTTATCTCCATAACGTGCCTAGAAAGTGTTTAAACAAAAACCCAACAAATCACACCAGCAGTCTTTAATGGAGAAAGCTCGTCTGTTTAAGACAGTATCCAGCATCGCCGTAGGCTGAAGATTTTAGTCAGTCACACAAGATTTCCGGAGCCCTTGCTATCCTTTTCTCTATTTACTAAAAAAAAAAGTACACATCGAAATATCTGTATTTTTAATGGGCCACCGTGCATGGATAAATAGAGGTTGAATTACTACTATTGTACATGTCGTATAAAGACACAAGTTCAGGAAAGAACGAATGAGTTAACTTCCTTATACTCACAACAGTCCTGCATACACGGGTAATGCTCACAAAATTTCAAAATAAAATTCACTGCAAACAACACGAGCTAAAAAACTAAACAAAACCAAAAAAACACAGAAATTTGCATAATTTGCAATTCGACTGTGCGAATGGTGACACTGTACACACCATTTAAAAACGTTCATCTTAACGGACTACCCGCTTTCACAACTTTTACATTACTGCCACTTAACATCAGCAAAGACATTTATTCAGCTTCGTGTCAATTTCCTGGACGGCATCAAAAACATTAAACTAACATTTTTTTTTCAACAGGCGGGAATATGTGACAGAGCTGTTCTCTGAAGACACTGACAAGATCATGAGTAACAAAAAGTAAATTAAAGTAAATACTTAATGCTAACGGAATGAGTGTTCTAGCTGGAAAACCAGAATACAACTTCTGGTGTCTGTAGTACTCTAGCTGGACTCTATTTTTGTAATCGAACCAAATATTTTTCGGGTAATCTTCCCGATCTGATTGTTTGACTGGACTGGACTGAACTGTACTGACATTAGTCCTGTGTTCAGGACAAATCATTTCAAAGATGAGATGAATTTCAAAGGGCTTTAAAGAGTTTTGAAAAAGAAACAGGATCAGATTTGACAGCAGCTTCATTAACTTTTCAATGCCGAGATAGATCTGAGGTACTCCTGTTTAAATGTACTGAGAGCCCTGGATCCCTGTGTCCATAATACGTATAGAATAAGTTTACTCTTCAGCCAAAATAATCTCTGTGGAGAACTTGTTGTGCATCTACAATACTCTTCACAGTGTAATCTGGCTACCCAACCAAAACACTCTCTAGAGAGCAGTCTTGTTGGCCGGCCAAAATACTCTTCACCAGACAGTCTGGGTGTCCAACCAAAATGTTCTTCACGGGATACTCGAAGTCTTGGGGCTAATCAGTAGTCTAGCTGCCCTGCCAAAACACTCCTCTCCTAAATAAAATGACTGAAGAAATACAGCCAATCATAATATCTTGACGATATTCGACCACGGTCTCTAGCTTACCTCTTCTAATACGTCTGCTATTTTACTTAGTGTTTCCTCTGGAAGACCTTTGAATGTTGGAACGCTGAGGAAAGAAAGACAACAGAGGGTAATAGCAAACCTAGATACGCAGTAAAATCACATGGTGGAAGCATTTGATTTGCTTGTTTCTTCACGAAACGATCAATGAAATAAATATTAGTGTACGCATCCACACACTGCATTTCCCTGATATGCATTTATCATTCATTTTTGCTCACGATAAAATATGGATCTTTACAGTACACTGACATGTTGGTCAGTTTCAGTGATAATAGCGACGATGGTGATGATGGCAGAAATGATGGACGAAACGTAAGTATCATTCATCTTTCTTTTTCAGTTTCATACGTGGCCGTGGATACCTCGTCCACCTATGATATGACAAAGTTTGGGGTCAGCCCACAGCCCTGGATCCCTGTGTCCATGTCCGCGAGTTCCCCCATGACAGCATATTTTATAACAGTAAGTGTCCTGCCCCCGATGCTGCATGACGCTGAAAAATATATGACAGCGTGATTTCATAGGTTTTATTTTACATCCTTCACCAGCCATGTTTTGGCCCATGTATCACCAGTTGGAAACCCTGATCTAAATCATATCATACGTTATAGTCCAGATCAGTCATGCTTTAGTCCTATCCAGTCAGCTATTTATAACTTAACTAGATTGTTGCTGTCTTCATAGGCTGCCTAAACTTCTTAAACAGTGACTGCTCATGCAACGTGGAGAAAGATTTTCGTACGTGAGAATGTAGGACTGTAAGAACACATCATATCGTTAACTTTTCCGAAATTATTCCAATTATTCAATCCGTCTAACATTTGACGCCATTCCCATTCTCGAAGAAAATGAAAACGATTTCCCTCTCCACAAGAAGCTCGCATTCTAGATATTCGAGTGACTTTTGAATTTTTTTCTTAACAAATCACCATTTACAAGACCTTTCCTGACAGCTAACAGCAGTTGTAATGCAATGAAACTTCTCACTAACCATCTCTTAGACTAAACCTTGCTATGGAGATGAGTTATTTGTATTACCTTCGATTTTGATGCTCATCTTTCCATGTCCTTCCTTACCTTCTGAGGAAATCCATGTGTTCTGTGTGACGTAACAATCCTGTCCTCATCATGATGCTCTGAAAACACTGTCTGTCGATGGCCCATAGTCGGCAGCTGGTTAATGCTGGCAACAAAGATGTCACGTATTGTGACGTTCTAAATTACTCTTCTTAAAGCACTTAATATGTAATGGCTAGACTATTACTTTTCAATATCGTCGACGCTCTGATGAAACTGAATAAGTACTATGTTGAAGCATTCAGTTTTTGGAGTTAATGTTTTTCCTGATCTATAACACATCATCTGTGTAAACATGAAAACCAAAAATGGGCCGATAAATCTAAAATGACACGCACGTCAAAAATATTTTTTCCGTTTTTCAATACTTTTTCTCTCTAAAAATTATCTATGATGTCCACCGGGTCAGTCTTGCGAAGAAAGAGCGTCAAGAATTATTCCCGTTCCCCGATCAGCAGAAACCTGTGGCAAAAACGCTGACGTCACTTACGTTCCAGCAGCTACAGACACCTCTACCTGACACTGTATCATTCAGCTTTTAATTAATCCAAATGTAAACGTAAAGTTTGAGAGTGTAAGCCAGAAAAACTATTCTGCATTTTTATTGCCTCAGCATGATTTTGTTTGGCAAATCTACTGTTCACAGATGAAAAAAAAAAAATTCATACCAACATGCAACACTGGCTAGACAGCTGGGCCATGTGGTAAGAACATATCTGACGTAAGCTTATGACCGCCACGCGAGCAGTGGTTGTAACAATTCGGACTTTGGATAATGTAACCCTGTGGGTTGTTTGGGGCCAGCAGAGGCGTTATATCCTTATGACAGATACTTGAAAGACTGTTTTATCGGAATAACAGGGTATCGTATGATTTAATATGGTCTGTAGAACGGTGCAGTCTTCCATGTGGGCGCGCATGCATACCTCGTTAATCTGGCTCCGTGGAACATCGCTGTCCCTATATTAGCAAGGTTCATACAGCACAATTGCTGTCCATTGAACCTTGCCATCTGTTCTATTGAAGTTACCCGGCGCAAGTGCTGGTAATAAATGACGTGGCAAAATTAGCAGTCAGAGCTACGCACTGAGATAGAGAGATAAATAGGGACCCTTCAGTGAAGGACATCGGTTGCTCTCTGCAGCCTCTTTAACAATATACATACAATATACATCATTGGATCCAGTTAAAGATTGTCAGCTACGTGTAATTATAAAAAAAAAATGTTCAAGTTATCGAAACTTTATCAGAGCATCGACGCTATCTGAAGTAAAATCCAAAAAACCCAAACCAAATAATTATGATAAGGCAAGAAAATTGTACTCTCGAATTTCTAGACTACGCTCTCAAATCTGACTTTCGTAACTTCAAAGGGGCAATTCGATCTACGAAAGCGATATTATGCTTAAGCTCAGTGCTCGACTCTGTTGACAAGCGAATGAGTAGATCTGGTTGACAAAAAATGCTCTCTCTCAACAACACCTGCGAGATTAAACTCTTGCATAACATCTCCTACAGCCAAGATATTGAACACACTGGCGAGTTTTTGAATGTTGAATTCCGTGATGCAATATATTTAAAAATAACTGTTTGAATTTGTCCGAGTTATTGTAAAATTCTTAGTCTTTCGAAATAAAACCTTCTCTCCTAATACTGTATTGCGTAGAAAAAGCAAATTTTAAGGCCGAATAAAACATTTTCCTGCCTAAGTTACACGTCTTAGCCATAGTAATCCTGGCAAATTAAAACCTAGTAAATTTAAGTACCAAAACTTACCTTTGACCGTTGCTGTCCGCGTGCAGTTATAGAGGATGGCCAATTCCCCAAACACTTTGCCAGCTCCCATGTTGGTCAGCCATTGTCCTTCTTTCGTCACTTCCACTTTACCCTCTGTAACGGGACACCATTTTAACAACAACAATATTAAAAGATTTTTAATATTGACCCCGCGGATTGCTATACCATGCTCTACGTCTCATTCATAACACAAACACATGTAAATACAACAGTACACACCATTCATGTAAATACATAATATCACAAATCAAATACATAACAGTATTATTGCTTGTCGCCAGCGGTGCAGCAATCTGGTCTCTAAAGCCAGGTACTCATTTACACCAGATTCAAGTGGGGAAAGGGGAGTGAAGTGTATTTTCCAAGGATTACTACAACATAAACCGCCCGGCCCACGAGTCGGAACAAACAAACCCTGGATGTGACTGTCTTCTGTTTCTGAGTGCGACTCACAAACCACACGGCCATGTCATTGTTATCAACTTCATTCACCGACGTCGGCCAACATGACGACTCCAAACCCTCTTCAACAATATAATATAAAATAATCTTATATTATAAAAAAAAAAAACAAAAAAAACTCGTGCAATTTGTCGGAGCCATATCTTGGAAATGGATGTTTGTCTACCAATCGACTTAAAAGTTTGCATATAAAATAATCTTATATTATAAAAAAAACAACAAACAAACAAATAAATTCGTGCAATTTTTCGGAGCCATATCTTGGAAATGGATGTTTGTGTACCAATCGACTTAAAAGTTTGCATACACTTACCTTTTAGCCTGAAGGTGTTTCTTTTGGTAATTTCTTCGCCTTAAACTGTCCATGATATTATTTTGATAATTAAGTAAATTTCCTTTGTTCCTTTGTCCAAGTTCAATGTTTTCAAATGGCCATACGTCATTGGTTTTTGCCGTTCAAAATAAAGTATTTACTTCCGGTCCCCGTAGTTGAAACCGAGCACTGACGACATTCGTATCGGATGCCGGGTCGAGAATATCTACGTCGCAGAGTCGATCGCCAGAGTGAGCATGATCATCGGCACAGAAAGGAAGATATTCAGTAGAAGGAACATGACTTACGTCGTATGAACCTCCAGGACTTGGCTGTACCAATAGCCAAGTAACGCTTCCTGCCATGCACACCATGGGGATTAATTTCTCCACTGATTTCAGCAAAATTGCAGTGTAAGTCACAAATCCACCATAACTGGTCCTTTTCCTTTTGTTTTATTAATGAGCAGCGGTGTTCCTGACTGTCTCCGAAAGGTATAGAAAATGGATTTTCCCATATCCGAATGACCTGTTCCATTTGTTAAATTATCATTCAAGCTCATGACGTCATTACTATTGTGGTGTCTTGAGGCCAAATCACCTCGAAAATAGCGTTTTTTTTTAGGAGGCTGGCTCCAATAAAGTCGTTTGGCATGTTTTATTTTTTCTCAGTTTAACCGTTATGTTTACATGCAATGACGTGTTTGAACATAATAAATAATATAAAAAGAGGAGCAGTGTAAATTGTAGTTGCAGTTTGGTAGTTTGCTTCACACAATAACCCTGCAAATTTGCGAGTGCTTTGACTAATATAATATAATATAATATAATATAATATAATATAATATAATATAATATAATAGGTATCAATCTTGACTTAATATGCAAGATGGGTCTTTGTTACAGCGGGTCTGGCGCATTTGCGCGCGCAGTGCGTCTTTGCTGACGGTAGCTGCGGTTGATTGATCAGCACGCTTGCAAGTGGTTTTCAAAGACTAAGAGTAGTCTAGTTTGTGGATACTTTAACCTTAAATACTAAATTTTCCATATAGACTATACCATTTAGCTCAAAAGAACTGAAATCTTAAACTCTGTAAAATTTCACAGGCAGAATAAAGCATTCCAAATGACACATCATCTAGGTGTTTAAAAAGTATGTGGATCTAGTGTTTACTTGCCAGTGTTAACTAGTTTGATATCACATAGTTTGGAACTTGCAAAAGCTACTGAAATGTGTAGCAAGAAGTTAAAAGAGCGTTCATAATTTAAAGGATAATCACCACCAAGCAGCCGTTCCTGATCTTCGCATCGAAGGCAAACTACTCTGTTTCCAGTGCTTACTTCAATGAGTGTGCTAAAATCTTGAGCACTTATGACATGTTGAGGGGTAACAGTTGTGAATCAGTTTCTCTTTTGTGCCGGAACCCTAAAAAATTGGGGCATATTCTTTATGACTCTTTTTGTTTCCTTCGTCTTCTGTAAATGGTAGAACAGATCTTTTTCATGTTAGAAAAACTACGAGTTGCATTTAGTCTAGGGAGATCTGTGGAAATTTACCTCACCTATTTAAAATGAATACGGTGAAGCTTTATAAATTTTTATGAAGGTATTAAGTGAAAGATTCTTCAAACACATTATAACTAATCTTTTCCGCTGTTGAGGTTACAGCCATGTTTAAAGCCTCCACAAAATTTTTAATGACACCAGTAGAGTACACGGATATTCTCTGCATTTTTTCAGTCAATCAAAGTGTGGTTTTGGAATTTTTGAATTGGATGTTTCCGAATTGGGCAATTCGCTCTCGGGGACTATAGAGGCCTCAGGAAAAAAAAAGAAAGAAAAATAAATATGAGAAATTGTCTTCAAGCAAGGTGTATAAAACAGAATGTCCTGGAAATTTTAAAATGGCAATGTGACATGAATCCCTAAGAGTGGTAAACCGGTGGCGCTGATATTTTCCTAAAAAAAGCCGTTAGAGATCTATATCATTATATTAGAGGTCAGACAGGCATCTATGATTTATATGTGCGTTGTCAGATTGCTATTATTTGTGGCGTATGTGTTGTCAGAGTCTTCGCTTGGACCTATCCTCTTTTTCACAGAAAACTGCACAGAAGCCCAGGCAGAGAGTGAATTTAGTCAAGTGGTCAGGGCTTAAAGTTGCCTAATTTGTTGAATTTCTTCATGATTTTTCGTTTCCTTTTCTTTTGTACCATATAGCTGCATAAACATACATACGAAAATGAAGCTGCTAGAATTGATGACAGTAGGTGTTTAATTTTATGTCGTATGTCTTTGTAACAAGGTGCATCCGAATACGGCAGAGTTATCACAATAAACTGTTCAGAATCTTCTGTACATGTTCATAATTTGTGTATCAGCCTGACACTGTGAGTTGACATGAAGTGAATACTGAAGCTGCTCTGGGGTCTGAATTACAAGGGTCAGCTCATTTACTGACACGAATCAGTGTGCTACGATAATGGAATGCATGTGTACGTGTGAACTAAATCTACAGACGACTGCTCTATTTTTTGCTCCCATCATTACTATCAACATTATCAACTTTCAGGACATGCACAGTAATATGGTGCCACAAGGAAAATAACGGGGTAAGACGTTGCAACTGTCCAATCACAAAACAATGAAGACGATTTTTCTTTAATAGCTTTTTCTTAATGAACGGATTGCTCCAAAATTGTGCCAGGTTTCATGAACCAACTTGTCCTAAGAGAACGCATTTTTTATTTCACTTTCTCTTGTGTTTGTAAATAATGAAAAATAAACAGGAATAACTTATTTCTGTTGACACAACTTGGTTTAGAAATTCTGACAATACATACGACAACAACAACAACAACAACAACAACAACAACAACAACAACAACAACAACAACAACGACAACTGCTATTTCTACTATTACCACCATTATTACTACTGCAAGTATTACTACTTCTGTTAAAGAGAAATACTCTTTCTTGTTTCGTCTCCCCTCGGCGATTATTGACTGTAGAAGAAGTAATAGCAGCAGCAGTAACACTTAGTATTGCTGGTTGCAGTAATAATTGCAGTTGTTGATGTTGTTGTTGTAGCAGCAGTAGCAGCAGCAGAAATAGCAGTAATTGTGATGGTGTGCGTGGCAGTAGTGAGCAGTAGAAGTAGTAGTAGTAATAGTAGTAGTTATTATAGAAGTAGTGATAGTTCCTGTTGCTGTTGCTGATAATGATGTTGTTGTTATTGTTGCTGTTGTAACGACACAGAGATAGTAGTCAATGTAGTAGTGGTAGTAGTAGTAGCAGTATTAACGAGGTGGTGGCAACAGTTTTGGTGGTAGTAGTGGTGGTGATGGTGGTAATGGTAATTGTAGGGGTAGCATAGTGTCTGTCTCTTGGGACAGTCAGTAAATTTTGCTGTAGCAAAGTAACTTGGTAGCCCCTATCTGAGGGGAACCATTACAACACGGTGACACCGAGTGAAAAGATCTAATTGCTATAATTCGCCTAATTAGCATCATCCCACTCTTACCACGACCAGCCGACCACCCAAGAATAAAACTGGAAGATGAAATCCCGATCATGGTGCACGGAATTTTCTCTTAAATGTTGTGACGTCTTTACTCATGCTGGCTGAGTTGTGCCCCTTGACATTTTTTTTTTTTTTTACAAAAAATAGAAGGTGTCTAGGATGGCAATTAAAGGGTTAAGCCACCTAGGCTATAGTTCCACCGATGGCATCCTTTACAGCTCATTACAAATTTCATGTTTAAATGAAAATAATAACACCTAGGCTTGATATAAAAATAATGTGACTGAGCTCATGTTTGATTTTATCTTAGACGAACAACATATACACGGGCCTCTTATTATTTCCGTATACACGACCACTTCTAATTGTGCTGGAAACATGAAATTTTCAGAGTATTTCGCAACAAACTTCTGTTAGCCCTGTTCACAAAGTCCCATAGTTTAGAACGTCTGTATAAGCCATTACGTCACTCTGCAGAGGTCAAGATAAAAATACTTTACCTACATGCATTATTGGCCTCTTCTGGGCTGTCAGGTCGCCCTCTTTTAAATGTTCATTTCACAGCAAAGCAACAAGAAATATAATAATAAATGTTTGTGAGGCATTTTATTAAAGAGGGGAAGACAGATCGCAGAGGGCCCGTAGTTCTCACTCCTTATAGGCCAAAAAAAAAAAGAGTTTGATTTAGTGACTGTATAGACGGTAGTGATGATACGATTGCAACAGTCAGCGTTCCAGGGACGCATAAAATGTTTCACCGTCCAGGTATTTCATAATACTGGTGCAGATTTACAAATATACTGCTCACAGTTGTACAAACGATCATTATTCCAGAGCCCAATCGAAAGCGATACGAAACTTAACACCAACGAAGAAAGAAAGAAAATGTGGTTTCGCACACACCAAAACCACGCAATTCTTGTGGCGGTTGTCGTCTTTCTGCTATCGACGTGCTCAGAAAAACGTCGATTTTCAGATCAAACTGACAGATCAATAGAGCATGCCAATTTCAATACTGTGGATATAATTTGGAGTGCCAGGTTCAGCCTTTTCAGCCACTTCCTTGCATATTTCTATGCTGTAGCTCATTTATTGGATATAAAAAAAAATGATGAGGTCCAACTTACATAAGTCCACCCGAGTCAGAGATGAAAACAAAAAATTATGTAAACTGTAGTCAGTGAAATCTCCACCTCCTTTTCAATGCCTGCATATGTAATTGGATCACTTTTCTTGGCAGACGTGGAAGCAATGGCCACTGATATATCGTTTATAATGTTAAGCGGCCTTTCCGAGATATATGAAGTATTCAAACATTTTTTAGTTGCCCATAAATTCCCTAGAGTGTTCAAAACATATACTCTCCCAATGAGCACATGTGCTTTACATATACTGTATTTCAAATTTTCGTTAAAGTCCTTTCAAAATAATATTCGGGCAGATATAAGATTGCACCCCAAAAAAATTATAACAAAAGAATTATCAACGGTTTACGTCCGCGTGGGTGTGGTGAGCAACAGATAAAAAAGTCTACCGAAGTCTGAGATCCGGAAGTGTGTTAAAACTAGGTCAGATCCAAGATGGCCACCGCCGGCCTTCAAAATGCAGTATGCGGTTGTAGCTTTCATAAAAGTAGGCCTAGAATAATATGTTTGGTCTCTAGACTGAGGTTTTCTGGGTCAAATAATTTAATGGCACCAATAAATAAACCACAATATGTCCCCGCTGAATCGCTCAGTTCAGTATAGCACAAAAATGTGTCTTAACTTTACGTTCATTTTGAGACAAGCTTCAGATGGTCAGACCTGTGGCTTTGTACTATGGCAGTTAGAACTTTCATGTTTTCCCAAAAACTTTCTTAAGGTATGATCTACCCGTACTATTCCTCATATGTACACTGCTTGCCATACCGCAAAATCTGGCCGCACAAATACACTCCACCCCCNACCCCCCCCCCCCCCCCCCCCCCCCCCCTGAATTTGGTCTATCCTCAAAAGCAACACAGAATAAAATCTGTCTAATCAGGCAAGAGATGCGGATATTTTTGCAGCCCAAATACATGTATAGGTTTTATGAACTGACAAATTCGTTTGAAAATGATAAGCATGCTATTTAAACCATAACACATTAACAGGTAAACTAGTAAGATGACCGCTCCAAAATGTGATAGTATGCAATTAATTGCTAATTTAGCCAGGGAACAATATGACCAGATACAAAGGTAAGAATCAAATAAATACAGTAAACTGGTGATAACTATGCTTGCCTATTGATTCCACTCACTGAGTCTTACTTAATACGAATAATATGTTTATCGCTCCAGTGTTGTTTGTTAACATACTGAAAAAACAAATTAAAATGGTACTTCTTAAAGACAAGACAGGTCATTAAATAAGGGGAGGGAATTGTTCAGTAGCCACTACCTCCTTATCTGTTAATCCGAAAGCAGTAATGTTAGTATTACAAGAAATAATAAAAAATGGGCCATTTTAAAACCAAATTTGTGAAAACATTGAGCTAGTATGACATCATGAGAGGAAACGAGGATTGCATGAATTGGAATCCCAAGTGTGCATGTGAAGTATTCTAAGACTGCATTGTGAACTGATGTCTGGGCATGGGCATCTTGAAAAATCACAAACGCAACCCTACTCTAAAAGCATGAAAATAAATAATAATACAGCTGACTTGACTTCTTGTATGTTTTAGGTATGAAGATGCCAATAGCACCTTGCATAAAAATATGCAATTTGAGATAGTCCCTATAAAATCAGAAAACTGGCCATAGAGACGTAGGAAAGGGGTTGGATTTTAATTTTAAAGGCTTAGATAGGTGAAAATTCATGCGTAGACAGAAAAGATGAGGTTTAGCCACTCAAGTATAAAATTTATGGTTATTGCTGGGTGGGTAAGTTTACCCTGTTTACTGAGTGAAAAGGCCTAAAATATTAGGTAGCCGGCTTCACTGCCTAAGTTCTCAAAATCTAACTTGTTTAGGAGCATGTTTCTTTATGTCAAAATTTGGAGGAACAGATTAACACTATGTTTGGAAAGTATTTTGGCATGAGACCCCTGGATAAGTAGTTAATGAGAGGTGTAATACCTTATACAGCCAACAGTGAAAAAAACATTGGCATCTTCATACGTTTAAGGTAGTACACCTTGATTTAACAAACAATGTAAATGTATCCAGTCGAAACACAATATTGTAGGCTAGTTCCTTGTCAGACAAATTGCAAAATATTTGAAAGCGGTGTTTTTTATCATTATACTGAATCCATATCCATATCTTAATTTAACAAAAGTCAAACTTTCCAGGCATTAGTAAACCGTTTATTTTTAGAATGCCAGCATGTTATTGTCTGCTTTGCTGAATTATGACTAAAATATGCTAGTTTTCAACAACAACAACAACAACAACAACAACAACAAAACAACAACAACAACAACAACAACAACAACAACAACAACAACAACAACAACAACAATCTACAAATTATCAATTACAAACTCAACTGACATTTGAACTTCACTAAAATTCGCCTCAAAGTAATTCACTAAAAAGAGTTTAGTCCAGTCTCACATTAAAAAAAAAATAAATCAAACTGGAGTTTCTCTGGTAACTAAGACCTCATATAGTCCATTACACAGTGAACTCTGAGGTATTTGAATGTATACTGAAGATGGCACTTATTTTATTTATTTATTTATTAACCTATTTATTTATTTATGTTTATTTCTTTGTTAGTTTATTCATTTATTTATTTATCAGTATCTTTATGTATTTATCTGTATATTTATTTATTTATTTATCTGTATATTTAGTTCTTTATCTGTATCTTTATTTATTCATCTATATATTTATTTATGTTTATTTTTTTTGTTAGTTTATTTATTTATTTATTTATTTATTTATTTATTTATTTATTTATTTATGTATTTATTTATTTATTTATTTATTTATGTACTTCGGATATTTATTTATTTAGTAATTTTAATTAATTCATTTATTCAGTTACATATTTGCTCACTAATGTACTTACTTATGTGTTTGTTTATTCATTGTTGAGGTATTTAACTTTAGATATAGAGTAACTGTTTCATTTCTTTCTTTATCTATTTCTTTACCTATTTCTTTATGTATGTGTTCAGGTATTTGGCACAATTATTGGAGTGCATAATGTTCACGCACAGTCTGAGCCTCAAGAGAAAAGAAAAAAAAGAATTTTGTCTCAGTGTAACTAAATGTAATTTTATAATTCAGAAATATCATTTATTACACTACGTTAGTCTTCTTGATAACAGTACAGGCCGTTTACATTGTAATCGTTATCCCCACATCCCATATTATGAGAAAAGGAATTTGTGGTTACCTATTACTTGGCTGTGAACACGAGACTTTTTCAGTTTTCAAGACGTCTGTGGCCATGTGTGATATATTTAGTTTACATGTACATTGGGAATTTCATTTCGTTCAATTCTCGTTTCCTCTCATGACGTCATACCACGTCATTGTGTATGAAATTCCGATTTTCATTTGACCCAGTGTCTCTTAGTAATTTATGATGTAAACATCACTGGTATCGGATTAAAAGTTATGACGTTACCAGCTATTGAATAAATGAGCGCCTTATTTAATCACTCGTGTTTTTTTTTCAGGCAATGCCACTTTCACTGAGTTTTAAGGGAAGTAAGTAAAATACTTCGAAGTAACACACAGTATATTTGTATTCAGTACATTTTAAACAGACAAGAAATCATAGTTACTACCTATCCACCACATTTTCCTCTTGCCCTCAGATCTGGTCATACTGTTTCTTGACTAAACTTTGAAGACAATTTACATGCTTTGGTTGGAGTGGTCATCTTAGATGAGTTTAAAACGTATGTTCATCAACCTCATTTAATTTGCCACTTCGTAGAACCTGCACTTAGACTCAAGAATCATCTTCATCTCTCGTCTGGTTCGATAATTTTCACTGTAGTTGCATACGAGATTCACGTCAAAATCAAGGGGGTGGGGTTGTATTTGTGCGGCAGATCCTACATTATAGCAAGCAGTTAATATACGAATATAAAGGTTGGTAGAATACACCTTTGGAACGTTTTTGAGAAAATATGAAAGTGTTTACTGCCATAATAAACAGCCCACAGCTTTGACCATGCGACGCTTGTTTCAAAATGAAGGTATTATTAAGATACATTTCCGTGCAAAATCACCAACATTGGTGCACAAATGCGTTCTGTTCCGCTTTCAACTCACTAATCAAGTAGGTAGACATTCTTTCTTTCATATTATCTCATACTAGCTGAAGTATCCCGGCGCTGCGCTGCCGGGAAAGGGG